>MU225126.1:878757-892913 GCA_018584345.1 Thuja plicata
AAGTCTATGAGAGACATGGAATTCCATCAGAATCAGACTAAGAACAACTTTGATAAAAGAGCCAGGAGAAGGGACTTCAAAATTGGAGATATAGTCCTTAAGTGGGATGAGTTCAGATCTAGACCTGACAGACATACAAAGTTTGATTCTTTCTGGGGTGGACCATTTGTTATTACAGAGTGCAGAGGATCTAATTCTTTCCAACTTTCAACACTTGATAGAGATGCCCTGCCAATTTTAGTAAATGGTTTCCATTTAAAGCCCTGCTTTGAGATCAATCCTTCTCTGTAAGTCCTTGTCCTCTTTTAAATATTTCCCTATTTTCTTTCCCTGCTTTCTAGCATAGTTTCCTGTTTTCCAAGAAGTGCACGCGCATAGTTTTTGTCGCTGTCAATTTTTGTGATCTGAGAATGACTCCATGCCCAAGGGATGTGTCAAGGCAACTAGTCTTCATGCTTAGCAGGCAAGCATCCCGCAGAAATCGCCAAAATGTTGACCAAATTTTCCCATTCTGTGCAATTGACCTGGTTTTCCCTGTCTTGCGTCTTCTGTCTTGTTTTCCAGGGGTTCATGTCTTCACTTGGCCTTCAACCCTAAAAAACCCTAAGTCTTTCATGTGCAAACGAGGTGAAACAAGCCCTAAACCCTTGGCACGTTATGTTTTGCAGTTAATTTTTCCTATCACTTAGAGCATGTGCTTTATTTCTCAGTCACTTGATCGCTTCAGCCTGGGCAAATATTCCTTTCTTTTCCACAAGTTTGCGTCTTCCTTGTGTCACGTATTCTGATAATACTTTGGAATATTCCCCTTATGTCTTGTGACTTATCTCCTCTCTTTGGTCGCATGATCGCCAGATCCATGTTAAGCCTTTGAGAAAAGTGGGACCCTCTCAGTTAGTCGGGTAATCGCAAGAGCCTCAGCAAATATTCTCTTTTATCTCCCGACTTCACTTTTCACTTTGTCGCATAGTCTTTTGACCATAAGGAATATTCCCTCTCTTTTCTCAGACTTAGCGATAAGCCTTCAGTCGGGATGTCGTGAGATGCCATCTTAAAGGTCACATAAAGAATGGGACCTACCACTCAGTCGCTAGATCGCGTGAAGAATTCAACAGTCTTTAAAATATCTTCCAACTTCACGATTTACCTTGGGTTGCCTTGTCGCGGGAACAAAGTGATGACTCAGCGTTCCAATGTGCAGACAGATCAACCAGTGGCCATGTGACAGATGGTATATGACATGTGCATGCGGGCCCTCAGTCGGGTAATCGCCAGACGATGAAAATTGGTCACGCAACTTTGAGACAAAGGTTTTCTTTGCCTTTGGTCGTGGGATCGCAAGATGATTTAAGGAAATCCTCAGTTTTATGGTGACCAGGTGACAACCATCCAATGCAAAGCTCAGATGATCCAACGGTAGTTGCTAAGTCTGGTGATCAAAGTGCCCTACATAAAAAGTACTCCTGACTTGGCGATTAGGTCAGTCGGGATGTCGCTAGAAAGGATTTGGGGCACATGTTGACTGTTAAGATAGGTCAAAGGGACTCAGGCTTGGTTCTCCCGACTTGGCGACTAAGCTTTGTCGCATGGTCTCAAAATGAAAAGATAACATCTGGCGACTGGGTGACAAGCCGTGACGGTTAAAGGTGGCAGTCAGGCGCAAGGTCGTGGGATGGATGATGAGTTAAGCTCATCTCCTCGCGACTTTGATTTCACTCAGTCGGGATGTCACCAGAAGTAACTCAGGTGGGCTAGGGGTTAAGAAAAAGCACAGTGTCGCTGGGTCGAGAGATTTAACCAGGGTTAAGGACCAATGCTCATGACTTAGAGACTAGTCGTTGTCGCATGGTCGCTGGACTTTAAATTTGAAATATGGCGGCAAGTTTGACACTGTGAAACGTTCGGCAGCCATGGTTTCTATTTGCTCGTGTCCTAGAATTGATCAAAGGTTTTCTAAGTCATAGGAAATCATGTACAGAGTAGTTTCTCGACCTTTGAATAGATTTGCTTCAATGTCGGTGAAAGAGGAGGAGATTCAGTGTGTTTCAGAATAGAGCAGAATTGTCACTAAGTTTCTAGAAGTGCCAGGAGAAAGGAGAAAGAGTCTTGGGCGATGACAAGGAGAACACTTGGCCATGCACTGTTCACAGATAAGAGTGGCAGTTATTGCAGAGAAATATAGGTGAACAGGTGTGCACAGCTATTCAGAATGAACATAAATGCTACTATCCACCGTCTACCAAATCTGATTACCAATTGCCAGATCGAGGAGGAGCAGGAAAATATCCATGAATATCTATTTTGACTCGGTCATTCTCCACCGCCTCTTCTCTCTCTTTTCCTCTCTCCTATGTTTTTAGGGTTAGGGTTTTCCATGATCATCCAAAGCTTGTTGCATCCTAAGGGATTCCAAGATGGTCATAGCCCTATATATAGCAGAAAATTTGCATTTGCAAGGGTCGGTTCTTCTTCTTTTGTTCTTGCTGTTATGTAACTTTTCTGAGTTCTTGACAGAGATAAAGAGATTTTGTAACCCAGGAGTTCATTTTATGCAGAAAGCATGCTCTGTGACATTTTTTGTCCTTAGTATATTTTGTGTCTAAGTCTGTAACTCATTGTGGAAGATAATATATAGAGCCTTATGTTTCTGGATCAATTTATTGGATTGTGTCAACCTTGTCTCTTTTCTGCTTGTCTATATGTGTCTTGATTGTTGATGGATTAACTGTGGATAATTTCATTCCTCTTAATCAGTCCTTTCACAACATCTACTTGCAGAAGAGTATGTCTTCTTGCAGGTTGTAACCAGTGTTTCATTTGTTTAAAGTTGTTAACTGTGAAGAAGTCTTTCCTTTTAACTGGTTTACTCATGACCTGGTTATGAAATATTTATGCATTCCTATACAGGGGACTTGTGTTTTACTCAGAATTCAGAGTTAGTTGACCCAGGGGTTTATCTTCTGTGTGTTATGTTTTCATGCGAACTTCGGTGCATCACCTAGTAGGTAGTTTGATTTCAGTCATTTCCCTTTCATGCAATCCTTCTATCCCTTTCCCTCAAAAGATTTACTTTCTTGTTTAAAAAGAAAATTAAGGTGATTATCCAAGAGGAACCAGCCTAGAACCTAGAGGTCTCATCTCAGTTAGCATAGGTCCCACAACCTGGAGATGATTCCCTTGTTATACTGGATTATCAAGACCAAGAGAGCTTGAGATCAGAGGTGCAAATTCAGTGTATAACAATGACCACATTACTAATGGTGCATGGTATTCAATAAAATTAACCCCTTTATAAGGTTTTTGTGCTTCTACCTTAGTCGCATGCATGGGTTTGGTCTCTTTCCTAATAACATCAAACACCACAACATCGACCATGTTCTATTTAGGTAAGATAAGCACTCCCTCTTTTCTAACTAGCTCTCTACCTTCTTGAGGAGTTATTTTATGAAACCCAGCTATCATCTCCTATTTTACTTAATTTTCAATTTCATCCTTGTTCTTGTCAGGTTGATTTATATGCCTTTGCTGAGATTTTTCTTTGAATTCATTAATGTGGATTCTCCATAGGAACTGAACAAATACCCTAGCTTTTAAAAAATTTCATCTGATATAAACTCTTTACTGGCTTATTTTGTAATTGGATCTAGCTATTTTCTAACAAACTAAATAATGGTAAAATCCATCTCAATATGTTTACGAGCCTCTGGCATCCCTTTTTGCATCTCTTGAGAAGTTTATGAAAAATTATCCTACATCTCCCATTTGACGTAACTGATCTGCAACAACTTTCTCATCCATATGTAATGGAGATTCGAGGGAGGAATCTAATTTTTCTAGTTGTTGTTCCTCTCCTTTTGTTCTCTATTTCTTTTGAACTCACATTGATTCAATTTCTTCATTCATGGCCCTCTTCCCTTTTGAGGTAGAAACATCTTTGACATATATTTTTGTATGAGACTATCCCCTATGGGATGTTTGATCCTTCTATGCTACCATACTATACTCTTGTTCTGGTGTAGTATATATTTTCCTGGTGGCACAATCCTCACATGTGTCGATTTTCTCAAAATGCCCTTGGCCCTTTTTGGTCAAGTGCCTTTATTACTCCTTATTTGTTCTGATTCAATTTTTGCATAAAATCCTCAAATAGAGAGATTAATGTATCAATCTTCTTGCCCCAAGGATGGAATTCTTTCAAAGCATCATATCATTTATCAAATTATTTTACAAATTCTAATGTCTTCTTGTAGACCAACCATTTTTATTTCTTAATCTCCTCTTCTTGTAAATTGAACTCATTCTTGATGATTTCCTTTGGAAAGTTAAATTGATGATCCAATACAAGACACTTTGTTATTTTCCTAAACATATCACCGATCAATCCTTTAGTATCAACACATCCTACTAATAATGTTATCATTTGATAGGGTTCAAGGTATTTATTCAAGTGTTTTCATCCCCCTGTCATGAGAACAAATTGGTGCATAATTGTGATAGTAGGGAAGATAGTGTCTTCCCCTTTCCCTCTCAATGCCTCCTCTTGTAGGCCACCGATTTGTCTAATATCTCTGCAATTCCTACTTTTAGAGATACTTGATGTGGGAGTATATTTGGAAATCCCTTGACATGATAAAATCTGAATACTATTGAAATAGGGTATAAAATGATATCACCCCAACTGTGTACTATCTCAACACTTTTAACAAAATCTTTTGGTCTTAAAAGATTCAACAAAGCTCTATGAATTATTGGATTATCTGAAAAACAACAATGCTCTAAAATTTGAAGCAAAACACCTATCAAAATTGATGAAACCGACCTCCTTCATGTCCCATGAAAGATCTACACTCTACAGTTGAACATGAATCTCTTCATCATCATTGAACCTCATTAGATCAATCTCCTTCTCAAAATAATCAACACTTTTGTACAGGATCATATCCATTATCATGAAATGCCATCCAAATGTCCTAACTACCTTGGCATTATATTTTCCTATTAGACCCTAGTGAATAAGTTCAAGAAGATGAGTGAAAAAATAACAAATTATAGCCAAGTGTGAATGAATAATTTGAACCATCATAAACATATAGTGAATCAGCATGATTATTTCATCATCTTCTCTGAAAAAATGAATTAGGGCACTGTACATTCACCTAGCCTTTGAGTTAAAATAATCTAATTTGAATGACTCTAGAGTATTAAGGCCTACCACAACCAAGTCTCCTTTCTTCTTAAAGAATTCCTTTAAGGGCCGAGTTCTAACATAGCTTATTTGAGCATTATATACTTCTTTGAACTGATCAAATTCAATGTTTACCATTTGAACAGAGGGATCATTTAATTCAAAGACTTCCCTTATTTCCACAGGTGTGATACTTATTAATATATTGTCATTTATGTATTTGAGGACACTAGAAAAACTATCATATGTCTCTCTAATTTGGATTAGTAAGTCTATATCCATAAAAACCCTTAGGAATATTAAATTTTCCACTTCAAACTGCCAAATGTTACTATTTGGGGCAAATTCAATCCTATGGATAAAAGCTACCCTAAACATTCCCAAACCAATCATGCTAATCTTGGCATCTCATGCCCATTTTCCCCTATCATACAAACCCTCACCCACTTTCAAATGAGGATGTATTGAGACTATTTCTTTAAGTTTGGGTGTGTCATTAGTTGACCTATTTAATTGTTGCATGAAATCCTCACAACCATTTCTCTCCTGGTAATTAGTTTCCCTGAAATTTCTTTTCTGGGTGCCATCATTAATTTAGGGTTTCTAAACATGAAAAAATAGTATCATATACAAATAGTCTATTTACTACACAAAACCAAAACCCTACTGCCAATTCAATTCACAATTTCTCAAAAATGCTATCTAAGAAAAGCTTACCCATTCTGCAAAGTTGGAAAATAGACAACAAATTACGTAATTCAACTGTGCTTCAAATCACTTCTTTAATTATGAATTTCATAACTCAACAAGACAATCATATAAATATTCTCAAGTATACTCACCATTTAACTCCCACTGAGACTACCACACACTTTTCCATTACTTTCACTTTGTTTGAAACTTCATGACCTAAAGGTTTAGAAAATGCTACTTTAATAGTTTAAAATGTGACCATAGATCTCTACACTTCCTATTAAATCCTACGGCTAGTAATGGTTAATGAAAGCTACCATCATTTTGGACACATCTTCATCAGGCACAATGCCTTGATGAGTAGACCTTGATCACTTTTTCTTTGAGGCTTAATGTTGTCTGTCCGATCAAAATATACTTAAGGTGCCTTTACATTCCTTTATAATCTGTGGTCGATGATCTTCTTTATGGTACGTGTAATGCTAGTGTGATTCCTCAATGGTTAATCTTCTTTAATCTTTGAATTAAGGCATAATATTCACCATTTCATCCTTTTAAAGTGGTCGGTGCTTTACCTTCCTTTAACTCCGACTAGGTCCCATCACTTATCCCCATGTTGTGATACCGCAATGCCTTGATGAGTTGATCATGATAAATTTTTCTTTGAGGCTTCATGTTGTTCTTCTGATCAAAACCCACTTGATTTCATATTAACCTTACCCTTTACTTCATAACTGTAGGTCCCACAATCTTATGAAAGATACGTGGCAGCAAGTTGCAATGCCTTAATGTTTATCTAGTCTGCATCTTGTGATTAAGGAATCACGCCAGCTGTCAGATCTGATTTAACTTGATTATGGGATACTTAATCACCATCTTTACTGACTATAGGTTTGAGGTCATGGATAAGACTCATGTCAACTAGGCACAATGCCTTAATCGTTAAATCTTTTTCATCTTCAGGCTGAGGCTTTACACCATCCATAGGAACAAAGATAATATGCATGTTGTCTACTTTACATTAACTGCTGGATCCAACCCACTTGGGAAATGTGGATGAAAGGTGCAATGCCTTCATAGTTAATCAGACATCATCTTATGATTAATGAATCATGCCAACTTTTGGATGAACTTTAAGTTGCATTATGTTTATTTCATTCTTCATCGCTAAATAGGACCCGCCAAATGCCAAGTGTCACTCAGAAGCAATGCCTTAATAAATAGATTTTGATCATCTTTTTACTGAGGGTTTATGTTAACTGCATGATTAAATCTGATGTTCTTTTATTTACCTTAACTATTCTAACTTCATCCAGACCCACTCAGACAAATGTCACACAAGCGCAATGCCTTGAATGGTAGATCGACTGCATCTTAAGATGAAGGCAATGCACTACCCATCGATTCAATTGAATCTTCTCACACTTTATCATAACCTTTTACCACATTTCAGACCCACCAAATACATGTGGCCTTAAGCTGCAATACCTTGATAGATAGATTGCAATCATCTTTAGGCTAAGGCAATGCACTAACCATTGGATTAAAATAGAGTTGCATGACACATGATGTAAATTTAAAAATTCCTAGAGGGAATTTACACTAAGGATAAAATAATTAAAGTGCTAGGTCTAAAGGATAAACATAAGAATGGCCCCTCCTGATGGTAAAATTAACATAGGTTCATAATACTTTAAGAGATGAAATAATTTTACTCAAAATTATAACTTGTCCTAGAACCTTAGGGTTTTAAACCATGACCCAAAGTTTGAAAATACAATTACTAGGGTTTTGAACAACATAGAACCTGGTTTAACCTTGAAACACATGACTAATTACTTGAGCTGAAATATTTTTTTTGTATAGCCCTAACAATGGCTCTAATTAGGGATGAATGCCTCTTATAGGTATTGCAAAAATAAAAAATATAAGGGGGAATCATAGCAAACTAACCGAAATAAACTAATCTACTCACATAATAGAAGTGAAAACTAACCTAGAAAAAGCAACCACCAACTATAGAAAAAAAAACTATATACACAAAATACTATTCATGGATAGTTAGACATCATGAGAAGTATAATTTTAAGAATTTTCCATGAACTGGAAATTCTAAAATTTTTTTAGTGAGATCTTTCAATAAATAAGATTTTTTTCCATACCTTTCATGGATGACATATGGTCCCACCCAAATTGGATCAAATTTTCCATGTTTACCTTTATCCTCCAATTTGGCATTCCACATTAACATATATTCTTTAATATGTAATTTCCTTCTCACTATCATTTTATCATACAAGCTCCTGACTTGCTATTGAAGCTTATCATTTTTTATAGAAGCTTACCTCCTGGTCTCATCCAATTCAACCAAGTCATCAATTATTAATTGCATATCACTTTCAATGTCATCATCATATAATTGCACAAACTTGTATATCTACATTAGATTATTTTGAGGAAGTATTGCCTAAATCCCATACACTAAGTCAAAGGGAGCACATCCTATTGCCTTTTTAGTAGTCACTCTTTCTGCCCAAACATCCATTGTCAACTTTGAGTCCAATGCTTTCTTATTTTTTTCCAAGACTCTTTTAATGATTTTAAGAAAAATCTTATTGGTAGATTTTTCTTGACCATTTCCTTATAGATGGTAGGGTGCACTGTAGGAGGTCTAAATACCATATTCAACACAAAATTTCACATATTCTTCAGACTTAAATAACATGGCATTATTTGATACAATTATTTTTGGACTTCCAAACCTTGTGATGGTGTGTTTTAGCAAGAAGTCTATCACTACTTTACTAGTTTCCCTTTTAGTGGGGAGTGCTTCAACCCTCTTCGTAAAGTAATCAGTTGCTACAATTATCCAAGAGTGCTCTTCCCTGGAATTAGATGTTATATCTCCAATGAAATCAATACCCCGTTACTGAAATGGGGCATGTACTTCTACTGGTGTCAAAGGTACATTACCAGAGAATTTCAACTTACAAGAAAATTGTTGGCAAGAGTCACATCTCTTGATTAGTTTTTGAGCATCTTTGAAAATAGTAGGCCATGAAAATCCTACTCTCAGAATTTGGTGTGTTGTGGTCTTAGCCATGTAGTGGCCACCACATACTCCATTGTGCATATCTTGCAAAATTCTATCTGCTTGTTCCTCTTCAACACATTTCAATAAAATCCCTTTAGGATTTCCCCACAATAACTCATCTCTGATTAGGGAAAAATGGATAGCTTGTAGCTTTAGAGTTATCTTCTTGCTTTCCTCCATTCTTGGTGGAAATTTATTCTTTGCAAATAATAAATAATGTTTTTTTACCAATCACAATGATCATGATCTCATATGAAAGGCCTATGCTCTTCTTCTAAAGCATTTCTATGATTTGCGTCTAAATTTGCATTAGCCATCAATTTATCCAATCCTAGCCCTCTTACCAATTTTATGATTTGTATCTCAATGTTGAACTCTTCGATCTTGTTAATCCATCTTCACCTTTTCCCAGACACCTCTTGTTGTGTGAAGATGTCCTTAACTTCTATTCAAGGAATGTAAGAAACTACTATTTCACCTGCCATATAGCATCTAAAATCTTTTACATCCTTTACCAGTGCATAGGCTTGTTTATCATTAATATCATTCTTAATTTTTGCAACTTGTATTGATTTGCTGAAAAAGGCAATAGGGTGTTCAAATTCTTCTTCATTCTGCTACAATAAAACAACAAAAATGGTGTGGCATTATGTAAAATAAAATATGTTCATAGGTTTTTAATAATAAGGAGTTCATAAAACATGGGCATCCTTAGTATCTTGCTTGATGTCTTGACAGCCTGAGTGGCTTCTCCATTCCATTCCATCTTTGTATCTTTCTTCAACATCTTTGAGATAGGTCTTCTCTTTTAAGAAAATTTTGTAACAAAATGTCTCAAATGGTTTACATGTCCAAAGAAATATTGTATACCCTTTACATTTTTTTGAAGTGGCACTCTATCTATAGTAGCTACCCTTTCTAGATCATTTCTAACCCCCTCGTTTGAAACAACATGTCCTAATAACTTATCTTCAGTCAACCCATAAGTAAAATTCTTAGGATTCAAAGAAATCCCTAATTGTAGAGGTCTTTCAAATATTCTTTCTAAATGTTCATAAAGTTTTTCATCCTTTTTAGAATAGGTTGTGAGGTCATCTTGATAAACCTCTAGAAATTTCTACCAGAAATGTTAGAAAGCAACAACCATAGATCTCTAAAACATGGCCCCAAGATTTATTAGGCCAAAAGACATTTTGACATAAACATATGTTCCCAATGGTGTAGTGAAAGAAATTTTGAATTTTTCTGACTCCTCAACCATTATTTGATTATACCCAGAGAATCCATTGATCATGGACATAAAGTCATAGCCAGTAACTCTTTGCAACATGTTTTCCATATTAGGGAGAGCATAATTATCTTTGAGGGAAGATATATTTAAGTTTATGAAATCCACACATAAACTTCTATCTCCATTATTTTTCCTAATAGGAACCAAGTTGGAAACTCAAGAAGAATGTCTAATGGGTCTAATTATTCTTGTATCCTTCAACTTCTTTAGTTCCTTCTCTATTTTGGGCCTCAATGTGGGATTTATAGGTCTTTGATTTTGTCTAAAAGGTTTGGCATCTTCTTTTAGAGGGATCTCATGTTGGAATAAATCCTTATTGTATGCTTTGAGATCATCATATTTCCATGCAAAAACCTTCTTGTAATTCCTCAAGAGATGGATCAGATCCTCTTTTACTTTAAGTGACATTTTCTTTCCAATAAATAGGTTTTTAGGAACCTCAACTATTCCTACAATCACCTCATCCAAACCCTCAAGTTTACTTACACTTCTAACATAGTATGGCTTATCTTTGTTGTCAAAGGATCTTTCAAGAAAAACTAACCCCTTTCAGACTTTGTTTGACTTTAAATGTGGAACCTCTCTACCTAAGACAATATATTTTTCATCAAGAGTCTCTACATACCCACTGAAATCTATTTATTTATTTCCAAAATCTATCTCATAGTGCATGAATGTCAATATATCCATATCATCATCAAAAAATTTCCAACTATAAACATCATATGGTATTGATGGCATAGATTGAACCTCTATTTCAAACATTGCAACAAAAGTAAAAAATTCTAGCCTTAAAGAAATGTTAGCTAACAAGTTTTCCATTCTATTTTGACTTCTATCCACCCAATCAATACAAAATGCACCAAAATTTTCTATTTCATCCTAGACAAAAGTTTGGTATTATTTAAATCTATGATTTTTTGAAGCATACTTGGACTTAATTTGAGACACTACCAACTCAGAGTCTCTAATAAATCTAATACATTTGATCCCATGTCTTGGAGCTAATCTTAATCCTATTAGAAGAGATTCATACTCTACAACAATATTAATGCATGCAAATAACAATGTGAATGAGACTCTAAAAGTTTTTCCCGTGGGACTTATTAACAAAACTCCAATACCAGCTCCCTCCCTAGAACTGGCACCAACAAAATACATAATCCATAACATAATTTTTTTAGATAAATTAGTTTCATCCTTAGATAATAGTGTAGGTTGTATCTTTCCTTCAAATTGTCATTCCTGCACTTGGAAAGATCCCATCTTAGTGTCTAGGAAATAATTCATATTGTCATCTTCTTCTTCCACAATCATGTTAGGAGTTGTGGTTTCTTTGGACACCTTAATGTTCTCACCAGTAATATTGAATGTAAAAAAGGATATATCACACTGGATACTTCCCCCCATTGAAGCACTCCATTTTCTTGACAGTAACATTCCATATTGAGGGGGAATATCCAGAACTCGTACACTCATTGTTAGTACTTTGTCAAGGTATGCAGCCAGTTTATAAGGAAATGCCTTAATTGTGCCAATAACAAGTACTTCTCTAGAATCCATGGCCTGACATCTCCTATGGGGTGTATCTACCTTTAATCCCATTAATTTCATCACCTCAGGAGGCATGACAGTATTAGATGCCCTAGAGTCAATCATACATTTTTTTAACATCTTTCCATTTATAAGAAAAGTTTTGAAAAAAAGATCTACATTTCCCAATGTAGTACTAACAACCTTAGTGTCGAGATATATTTAAGAAATATTTGAAACAAGATCGTTAGACTTATTTGATTTACTTATAGGCTTATCTTGTAGATCTAACACTTTCTTATTTGCCTTTGGTCCAAGAATCTTTGTTGAACTAACACCTTTTACCAATGTTAAATATTTCTCCTTATGTTTACCGATTCTCATCATTTCCAGTAAAGAAACCTTGACAATAATTTGGGACATGAGTTGCCCCATATCAATAGGGGTATATTTCACATTAGAAATTTCTTTCTTTTCATTCACACAATCTTCATCCTCCACTAGAGAAGCTAATTTGGATTCATCCTTTTTTTGTTGTTTACTATCTCTTTGAGGAAGAGGCACAAAATTTTCTAGTGTTTAAGCCTTTTTCTTTATACATAATCATAGGACCAGCATAATTTTTTTCCTTTTTTAACCAAAACTTTCTTGGCACCCTCAGCCTAGTTTTCTTTTTATTGTGGTTTTTTGGTACTAGTTTTAGTTTGTTTAACAAAAATAGTTGCAGGTTTTCCCTCTGCATTCCCAACTGTTATGTTTCTTAAATTATAGGTACCCCTTTCTTGAGTAACCATATTTTCTGTAATCAGATCAATCTCCTCATTAGAGGCAATCCTATAAATAGGGGTTTCATCACCCTTCTCTGCATTGCACCTCATGTCATCAATTTCCCATTGTTGTGTATTCAAATCATCTTGCTGATAACATGTTTCTTTTCTGTTGAATGAACCAGATACAAAATTTTTTTGGGTTTCATCAGCAGAGACCATTTCATCCCATAAATGTGAAGAAGCCATGGCACAACCATTATCACAATATAACTCCTCCTCATCATCTTATTGATCTTCACTAGTAGATATTCTTATAGAAATAACACAATAATCAGGATTGTGAGGGGATTCGAAAGCCATGCACCAAGAATTATCATTACACATATTAAAAATAGTTTTCTGTAAAGGGTCAGGGGTCTTGTAATTAAATTTGTCTTTTAGCTGTGTGGGAATAGGATTTCCATCTTTCCACTAGGTAGTGTAAGAGTAGTTTTACATTATAGGTTAATTGTTGAAGTTACCATAGGATGGCTTGTCATTATTTGAAGCCCTATTGTTCTTACTCTCTCCAAGATTTAAACCCTTCAGAGCATTTGAAATCTATTTTAAACCGTCATCTTATTTTGGTTTAGTAAATGAATATTTTTTTGACTCCTTTTTATTAAACCTTGTTGGCTTCCAATCTTCCCTTCTACCTACTTTCCTTGACACTCTTCTATTTTTTCCAATGTTGACTATTCTCTTATATGTTTCCCTAATAATCCTAGGGTTCTTATCTCTTACGAGATAACCCATCTTTGCATCAAAAGAATTCAAATAAGTTGCAAGACATAACCTGGCATCCACTCTCATCACATGAAACAATTTGTGCATTGCTCTTTGGAATCTGATGTTGAATTCAATGACCTCTTCATTTGATTTCTTCTTGATATTTTTAAACTCATTCAACATAAAACCTTCATTTTCCTTATCACCATATTGATCCTTGAAATAGTCTTTCACTTCATCTATGGATCCTATACAATCATAAGGCAATCCTCTAAACCAATCCATGGCATCCTTAGTTAGTGACTAAACAAACAATTTCATCATTAGATCATCATGTCAAATTTTAGTCATCCATCATATCAATAAACTTCTTCAAATGCTCTTCACATTTTATAACATTATTACCAACAAATTTTGGACGTTTGTCCCTAATTTATTTTGGGATTTCATTAGGATAACCTAAAATACCAAGGAAAATAAAATTTCATATACCTTTCTACATAGGCCTGTGTCTTTTGGGTTTAATTACTACCTTTAGGAGTTGATGATGCAACATTGTGTTGGAAATATAGATGGAGTAACTGAGAGGGGAGGGGTGAATCAGTTACCACAAAAATATATCCACAAGTCCCTTAGATGTCTTTAATATATACTGTAGTTACTCGGTAGATTAACTTATTATTGTTCATTAAATATTCACAGTTATTGACATGCATAAATCAAATAGCATAAACACAAGTAACACTAGATATAACGTGGAAACCCAATTTGGGAAAACCACCAATGCAACTAGTTACTGATTTTCACTCTTCTGAAGTGAGC
>MU225126.1:898795-909688 GCA_018584345.1 Thuja plicata
TTGTTAGACCAACTCTGCTAAGAGATTTCGGTATCACTGCTACAATGGTTAGAAAGTAACAATGAAGTGACCTGAATTAAATGCAACTTATCTTGCTGATACAGATCTCTGTTCTGCTCCAATAGATTCTTACTGATCAAATATATCTTTGCAGCACCTCAAGGATATCTCTAATCCTTCATCAAAATTCACACATACATTCTGCGTATCATATTCTTCATATTTCCACACTCACACTCTTTGAATTCGCAACTTGATCTTTCATATATACCCTTCAGGTTATCAAGTCGGCCCAATTACAAGTTTCAATTAATAAATATTACATTAGTCAGCTGCAGAAAACATTTCACAAAAAATCCTTCACAGGCCGACGCAGTCCAGAAATGATATTCCAGTGTTGACCAACTGATGCTCGGTGAACACTGCAGATTCTGCAAAAATCCTTTGGTAACCGAGTGAACTCGGTAAGCACTAACTTTCCTTCACATTTTCTTTGATGACCGAGTGAACTCGGTAGAGACTGAATTTCTTTTGTCGACCGAGTGAGAACGGTAGTAACTAACTTCTCGGTATAGTATTCTGGAGCGCTTGGTAGACTCTGCAAATAGCTTCTCTTACCGTCTGAGCTGGGTAGACTTGGTTAACTATCTTGCTGAACATTCTGAGCTCGGTAGACTCTGTCTAATGACTGATATGACATTTGTGTAACATCAAGGACAATACACAATTAAACAATTGTTTCCAACACATTGGATGTGGTAGCATTCCCAAGACCAGCTGGTGGTGGCATATTCATTACTAAATTTAGAGGCATCTAAGTATTTGTATTAATAATGGGAGGAGGACTAGAGATCTATTTGAGAAAATCAATTTTGTTTTATCATTTCTAGAGCAGAAGCTTCCAATTCTTCTTTCTCTACTTATTTGGCTATGATCTCCCTCTCTCTCTTAGCTCTTTCTAGATCAATATCCAATTTTTTCATTAGGTCAACTGGACTCCCTTTATTTATAGTCTCATTTATTTCAACACCTACAACTTTCTACTTACCTTTGTCCTTAGACTTCTGTGTGTCATACAAATATTGGAAAACTAGTTCATTTTCAATCTTTGTAGGTGGAGTAATAGAATTGATTGCCTCTAAATATAGCAATTTCCTCTTCAATTTTTTAGATTTGATTTGGGCTTTCCTAATCCTATCCTCTTTCTCCTTTTTCTCTTTGTTTTCTTATGGAAATTTTCTCTTGGATTCTCCTTTCTAATACACCAACTTCTTCAAAAATTTCCTCTAAATTTTGGATAGTAGTTTCAGATTTAGAGGTTCTTGCAATGTTGTTTATTTCTCTTCTTTGACTATGGGTATGAGGCCTATGTGATGAGGGAGAGATCGGAGTACTAGGAGCATGCCGATTCTCTTCACCTCTGCTTTTACTTCTAGACATGGTTTCATGTCCTTGAGGTTTACTATAGACTACCTTCCTGGCATGCCTTGGTCCATCATCACCTCTCTCACTCTGAGAATAATAATCACCATATACTCACAATCCAAAATTTTCACCCTGTTCAACTTCTAATGCATCTCTCTCCTAATTTGGTGGAATGAGATTCTCTCTCCTAGTGTTCTTCTTTTTTCTCCATGTTTGAGAGATAGTCTCATCTACATTTTCATGCATTGAATGACCATGTCTGGAAGTAGATAGGATCTCACCTTCTAAATTATGCTTAGGATGATTCTTCATCCTAGATTTAGTATACTTATAGCTCATATTTAGGTAGTGTGTATAAAAATTATTTATTACTCAGTACTGATCCAGATATTTCTTTGAGTTGCCACCCAAAACTTATCTAGGATAATACACACTAAATTTGAGTAACATCAATTGTGCTATAGAATAATTCATGAGATAGAAGATAAAAACAAGGAGATTTAATTAAATACCAACAAATTTTCAATGAAAATACAAGTCCTTGGTATAAAGAAATATAACTTTGTACTATAAATGGTCAACTGACTAGTTAAGATAAGTAAACAGGCTAGTATCCTAGCTCAACTTTAAAAACCCTAAATTACTTATTGCAAATTAATTTCAGTCCCTAGGAGAGGTGTCATTTTGTTGGTTTTTTTTTATGCTATGATGATTTAACAACAACCTTTTCTTTCTCTGACGAGATTTTAAAGAGAAGCCATCTCCAACTATTATTCCATGTAATGAAAAGTACTAACTAACAAGATTTCATACCATGCTTTTACACTTTGGGTTCTGGTATACCAAGGGGGGATACTCTTTAATTCCTCCTAATAATCTATATGGTATTAATCAAGAAGGAATCTAACAAAACCTCAACATAAGTGGGAGATACTAGATAGCTCACTTATTACGTATTGAACATCAACCATTAAGTGAAGCATGAGATAGATAGATCACAAAAAATGTGTATAAATATAGGGCATAATGAATGTTCTATTTGTGTTACCAGAAACATAAACAATATATAACTATGCATGCAAAAATATAGAAATCATTAGAATTTTATCAATGCTCTATCCATTGGGATATACTCTAGAACAAATACAATATACAAAAGTCAATTGTTATCAAAGATTCTAGGTCATAAACATAACTATCCCAAACCCACACTACATATAAGATCCTAGAGTATATCAAGATGAATCTATGCATTAATTAGACCATCATTTAATGTGATCCTTGATAAAAACTCTAAAACAACTACATAAACATAGATAAACTCTATGCTAATGAATTATAAATTCATAACTCATAAGACATAACACCACCGAAGAGATTGGAATCTGGATCTTTATTTTAACTTAAAGAATCATACTTCTATATACAAGACGTAATCAAAGATAACCTCTTCAATAATATGTAAGACAACTTTGTTTCTAAATATTGAAAACTATCTAGTACAATTTTTCCATATTCCCTTCATTTAAAACTTTACAAAATGCTTACAATACTTAATTTTCTAGCCCCTTCCAATGATCTTTGTAATCCTTTTATAGAAGAGGATTGCAAGAAGGCATAAATCAATTAGACTAAGGACAAAAGACATGACTCATACAAAAAGACAAAAACACAAGTAGAAAAACAACCACTTTGTGGCAACAATTTTTAAGTACTTTTTCTTCTAACCGCTTCATTCCTTGTAACTACTTCAAACTTGTTCGGAAGTCACTAGGTGGAATTTGTTGCCTTGGTTATCTGATATGCTTCTCTTTGTATCTACTTGTCTTGTTCAAAAATATTTTGATGACTACCATCTATTGATTATCATACAATATCCTCTTCGTCTTTGTTGGCTACATTATACAGGTGTCCTTCCAAGAGTTGAAAAGCTCATCACTAGTCTAAGGGAAATTGATGACCTCATCTTTCTCACTGTTCAACTCATCCCAACTAACCTTTTTCTTCCCCATTTCCTCTTTCAAAAATTCAAAGTATAACTTACCCTTGTCAATAATTTCAATAGTTTGAACAAACAAAAATTTACTCTCTAGAGTGATGATGTTATTTACCCTTGTTGCAAATTCATCATTCATTTGGTTCACCCATAACTATTCCCTTATCTTTCCATTCTTCTTGAATAAATTTGGGAATATCTCATAACGATTTTTGAAGTATTCCCTTCTTAACGTCTCTGCCTGTTTAATTATGGTACTCCTACTTACATCCAAATCAACTAGAATTTTAAAATACTTGTAGGTGGAAGCTATTATAATATCCAAATTATCCTCCTTCTTAGATAAGGATTAAAATTACTTTAATCATTCCTTCTTTCCTCTCCACCTTTGTATAATTAGATCTCATTTATCTTTGTTTTTATTGAAAGCATTTAGTATAACTAAAACTTTCTTACCCTATATGTAAATACGAGGATCCAGATCATCAGTAAAATGCCTAACTGTGGCCTTTATCTTATCTTCATATTTTTTTTTCACCCATGCTTGTGCATCCCTAAACTTTATGCTTTCTTCATTGCATTTATTTTTTATCCCTTCTAGTCTTGTCCTTTTAGCAAGTAGTTTGTCTCTTTCTAAATCTAGATATGTCTTTGTAGTGGGGCCAAAAGGTATGGGGGAAGGAGGAAATTCTATAATTGGGCTAGAGGAAGAAGGTTGATGTGGGTCTTGTGTTATCACCCTTTGTAGAGAAACCTGGGCTGACTGTTGTCCCTCTAGTCTTGCAATTTTCCTATCCTTCTCGAATGATTCCAATCTCTCATAATTGTAAACCTTCAAAATTATTTCTAGCTTTGTTCTTAGGCTTTGAATTTATTCCCCTTTTTTCTTCCACCTTCAAGCCAAAGTTTGCATTTTCCAAAGCTATGATTTTTGTCTCTACTCCAGAGGTTTCTGGAACCATTTTTATAAGAAGATTGGCTGCCTTCTCAACCTGAGTATTTTCACTAATCATTTTCTATTCCCTCTCATTTAATGACCACATTACTAATGTTGCATGGTCTTCAATAAACTTAACCCCTTTATAAGCTTGTTGTGCTTCTACCTTAGTGGCATGCATGGGTTTGGTCTCTTTCCTAACAACATCAAACACCACAACATCATCTATGTCCCACTCAAGTAAGATAAGAACTCCCTCTTTCCTAATTATCTCTCTATCTTCTTTAGGAGTAATTTTTAAAAACCTAGCTATCATCTCCTATTTTACCTCATTTTCAATTTCATCCTTGTTCTTATCAGGTTGATTTTTCTGCCTTTGTTGACACTTTTATTTGAATTCATTAATGTAAATTCTCCATAGGAACTGAACAAATTTGATAGCTTTTAAAAAAAAATTATCTGATATAAACTCATCACTTACTTGTTTTTTAATTGGATTTATCTCTTTTCCAACAATCTCAGCAATGGTCAAATCCATCTCATTATGTTTAGGACCCTCTGACATCCCTTATTGCATCTCTTGAGAGGTTATGAAATTTTGTCTAGCATCTCCCATTTGCAGTAAATATTCTACAATAGCTTTCTCATCCATATGTAATGGAGATTGGGAGGGGGAATAAATTTTTTTTAGTTCTTATCCCTGTCCTTTTGTTATCTATTTCTTTTCAACTTGCATTGATTTAGTTTCCTCATTCATGGTCATCTTGATTTTTGAGGTAGAAACCTCGTTGTCATAGATTTATGTCTAAGAATCGGACCTATGGGATGTTTCATCCTTATGAAATACCATCCTATACCCTTGTTTGTAGTGTATTATATATTTTCCTTGTGGCACAATCCTCCCATGTGTAGATTTTCTCAAAATAACCTTGGCCCTTTCTAGCTTTTCCTTTATTACTGCTTCTTTCTTCTGATTCAATATTTACATAAAATACTCAAATAGAGACATTAATGTATCAATCTTCTTGGCATAAGGATGAAATTATTTCAAAGGATCATATCCTTTATCAAATTGTTGTACAAATTCTAAGGTCTTCTTATAGAGAAACCATTTTTCTTTCTTAATCTCTTGTTCTTGTAAATTGAACTCATTCCTGATGATGTCCTCTAGAAAGTTAAATTGATGATACAATACAAGACACTTTGTTAGTTTCCTAAACATATCACTGATGAATCCCTCAGTATCAACACATCTTACTACTGATTTTATTGTTTGACGGGGTTCAATGTATTTATTCAAGTGTTTCCATCCCCATTAGGTGATAAAAATTTGATGCAAAATTGTGATAGTAGGGAAGATAGTGCCTTTCCCTTTCCCTATCAATTCCTCCTCTTGTAGGCCACAAATTTGTCTAATTATTTCTACAATGCCTACTTTTAGAGATACCTAATATAGAAGTATATTTGGAACTTTCCTAAAACCATAAACTTTGAATACTGTTGGAACAATGTATAAAATCATGTCACCCCAATTGTGTACTATATAAATAGTATTAAAAAAAAAATTCATCTTAAACATTCAATAGATCTTTGTGAATTCTTGGATTATCTAATAACAAAAATTCTTTGTGCCTGGAAGGAAAACACCTATTAAAAGTGATGAAACTACCCTCCTTCCTATCCCATGAGAGATCTACACTCCACAGTTGAACAAACATATATGCATCATCCTTGAACCTTATTAGATCCATCTCCTTCTCAAAATAATAAAAAAAATTTGTACAGGATCATACGAATTATCATGGAATACCACCCAAATGGTTAGACTACCTTGCCATTCTTTATACCTATTAGAACCTGGTGAATCAGTTCAAAAATATTATTGGAATAATAAAAAATGAGAGCCAAGTGTGGATGAATAATTTGAACCATGATAAACATATAGTGAATGGGCATCACTGTCTCTTCGTCTTCTCCAAAAATATGACTTAGGGAACTGTACAATCCTCTAGCCTTTGAATAAATATAATCTAATTTGAATGGCACTGGAGTATTAGGGCCTACCACAACCAGATCCCCGATCTTGTTAAATAATTCCTTTAAGGGCCCAGTTCTAAGGTATCTTCTTTGAGCCTTATATACTTCTTTGAACTGATTGAAATCAATGTTTTGCATTTGAACAGAGGGATCGTTTAATTGAAACACTTCCCTAATTTCCTTAGGTAAGATACTTATTAGCATATTTCCATTCATGTCTCTAAGAACCCTAGAAACACTATCGTATGTCTTTGAAATTGTGATTAATAAGTCTATATCCATAAAAAACCTAGGGACTATTAACTTTCCCACATCAAAGTGCTAAATGTTACTGTTGGGGGAAAATGTATTCCTCTAGATAAAAACTACCCTAAATAGTCCCAAATGAGTCATGCTAATCATGGCATCTTGTGTCCATCTGCCCCTATCATACAAATCCTCACCCACTTTCAAATGAGATGTATTGGAAATATGTATTTAAGTTTGGTTGTGTCATTGGTTGACCTATTTAATTTTTGTCAGAAATCCAAACAAACATTTCACTCTTGGTAATCAGTTTTCCTTGAAATTTTTCTTTTGGGTTCCATCCTTAATTTAAGGTTTCTAGATAAGAAAATAATAGTACCATATTTGAATAGTATATTTAATTAACAATTCCAAAACCCTACTTCCAATTGAATTCACAATTTCTCAGAAAAGCTTACCCGTTCTACAAAGTTAGAAAATAAACAACAAATCATTGAATTCATCTCTGCTTCAAATCACTTTGTCAATTATGGATTTAAAAACTAGACAAGACAATATTATGAATATTCTCAAGTGGACTCAACACTTAATTCCCACTCTTACTGCATCAAGTGTTGCCATTAATTTCACTTTGTTTGAAACTTCCCAGCGTAATGGTTTAGAAACTTCAGCTTTACCAGTTTAAAATGGGACTGTAGATCTTTGTACTTCCTATTAAATCTAGTGGCAAGCAATAGTTAATGAAAACCATGACTACTTTGGACACATGTTCATCAAGTTCAATTCTTTGATTGAGTAGATCTCAATAACTTTTTCTTTGAGGCTTTATGCTATCTGTCTGATAAAGTGCCTTTACATTCCTTTATAATCTATGGTGGATGATCTCCTTTATGCTACGTGTCATGCGAGCATGATGGCTCAATGGTTTATCTCCTTTCATCTTTCTCTTAAGGCTTTATGGTCACCATTGGATCCTTTTAAAACTCTCAGTGCTTTACTGTCCTTTACCTTTGGTGGGGTCCCATAACTTATGCACATCTCATTCTAGCACAATGCCTTGATGTGTAGATCACGATTACTTTTTCTTTGAGGATTCATGTTCTTTGTATTATCAAAACTCACTTGATTTAATATTAACCTTACCATATAATTTGTAAATGAAGGTCTCACAATATTATGAAAGACACATGGCAATAAGGCGCAATGCCTCAGTGGTTATCTGTTCTACATCTTGTGATAAAGGAATCATGCTAGCTATCAAATTTGAGTTAATTTGATTATTGGTTACTTAATCACCATCTTTACTAACTGTAGGTTTGAACTTGTAGATAAGATATGTGTCAACTAGGCACAATTCCTTAATGGTTAAATCTTTTTCATCTTTGGGCTGAGGATTTACACTAGCCACACAATCAAAGCTAAGATGCATGTTGTTTATTTTAATTTAACTACAGGATCGGACCCACTTGGGATACATGGCCGAAAGGCGCAATGCCTTGATAGTTAATCATACTGCATCTTCTGATGAAGGAATCATGCCAACCATTGGATGAACTTTAAGTTGCATGATATTTACTTTATTCTTTATTGCTGAATAGGGCCCAACAAATGCAAAGTGTCACTCATGTGCAATGCCTTAATAGGTATATTTTGATCATCTTTTTACTGAGGGTTTACACCAATCATACGATTAAATCTAATGTGTTTTTCTTTTATCGTGACTATTCTGACTTCATCTAGACCTACTGGGACAGATGTCATACAGGCACAATGCCTTGAATGGTAGATTGACTTTATCTTGAGATGAAGGAAATGTGTTGTCTATCAGTTCAAATTGAATCTTCTCAAACTTTATCATAACCTTTTAACCCATTTCAGACCTTCAAAAGACATGTGGCCTTCAAGAGAAATTCCTTGATAGATAGATTTCGATCATCTTTAGGCTGAGACAAGCATTAGCCATTGGATTAAAAAAGAGTTGCATGACACATGATGTAAAGTTAAAAATTCCCGCGGGGCATTTAGACTTAGGATAAAATAATTAAAGTTCTAGGTGTAAAATATAAACATAAGAATGTCCACGCTCGATAATAAAATGAACACATGGGTTTATAAGACCTTATGTGATGAAAAAAGTAACTCAAATTTAAAACCTTCCCTAGAACCTTAGGGTTTTAGATCATGAACCAAAGTTTGAAAAACATAACTACTAAGGTTTTGAACAACACATAACCTGTTTTAACCTAGAAACACATGACACATTACTTGAGTTGAATTTTTTTTATATCCCTAACAAATAAATCATTCCTATTTTATTGAAGTAGAGTATTTTCAAAAAACACCATTCCGGAGTCACATCTTCACCAAAAATTGGAGATATCACCAATACTCTTGATTATATATATTTATTTTTCATACAATCTTGTTAGTAAAATCTTGTGATCATATCAGAGTGTGTAAACAAGTTGGGAGTTGAATTTGGAAATTTTTTGTGATACTACAAGAGGAAATAAATGACATCAATGACAACATTCGACTAAGCTCCCCCTTTTTTGTTGATGGAATTTTTATTTTACAAGTACTAGTTATGTCATATCTCAAAAAATTTCATTAGATCATCTTTTTTCCTCAAAATTATCCCCCTTTGGCATCTATGGAAAATCCTATGGAAAAAATACTTTGTGCAGTAACTTCAATAAATATGTAAATAAATCCCTAGAGAAAAGGTTTATAAACAATCTTCAAGAGATAAAGAGATGTGTACACTAGAAGGCATGATCAAATAGAATTGGTTCAAATCTTGATCATTTGTAGTTGATAATTCAATCTTTCTCTAGTGTCAAACCATTCCTACACTACAATATCCAAAAAAAAAATTTGATTATCAAGTAATTTTAACCTATGCTCAAAATCCTTAAAAGATGAGGGGACCAAATCAATCATACTTTCCTTTTTTTGTGAGATGAGAGAACGAGCAACAATTGATACATTTTCACTAAATAATTATTTGAGATTTCAAAGGGGAAAAGTGATATGGTCACATTAAGGTTGAAGTTCAAAGTACCTTTTATGTATTTCTTCAATTCCAATTTTTATAGTGCCTAATAAGTCATTTTACGAATCATAGCCATGAATTGCTGCTGAAATTTGAGATTTGATTGATTTATTTCCTTTTGTTTTTTGTAGCATCAGGACACAAATAGTAGAATACATAGGCATCCTTAAGGAATTCATTTAATTTAGAAATTATCTCAATAAATGTTTTGTTCTTAATAGAACACTTCTCTCTCATAACTGACAATCTCCATTCCTTTTCTTTTCACATTCATTTATTTAAACATCTTTGAGGCTTGTAGAATGGGATTTAAATACCTACATTAGGTTTCTAAACTTACCAACTGCAAATGTGGAGTTATAAATGGAGGTTCCTAGTGTAGCTAGGAGTAATATTTCAATCATTTTTTCAATGAATTTACCATATTTATTCTTTTCATCAACCAAATCTATCTTTGCAAATGAGAGAAGTACATCCCTCATTTGGAACTTGTTCATATGATCCACTTTTCTCAAGTCAAAAAAGATCAAAGATAATGTTACCAATTGAAAGCTTAGTTTCTTGTTGAAAATATCATCCAAGAGATTATTGGTAGTCCTAGATAGAGTACCAAATATACTTTTAGGTTTCGATGAGTCTCTTTTGGAATTATTAGGTACTGAGAGTGGGTGAATTAGTCCTAATAGGTAGTAAACAAATTCAACCACTAATCTAAATAACTATTGCATTAATTTCAAAACTACAAATCATATAACTGATACAAATATATAAAAGAAGTAATATCAAGCATCCACAAATTCATCACAACTGAAATAGGTATTTTTATCATGGAAACCCTTGGTTAGACAAAGAAAATCATGGTGGGGATGCCAACCACAAGCCCAATACTAGAATAAATAATTTTTCCATGTTAGGAGATACAAATACCCTTTCTGAGGGTTTACCCTGTTAGGAGGGACTAGTACATTATTAAGAGTAGAATCAAATTAGTTATGATCTACCTCGCTAGAGTGTTTAAAACAACAAAAGGAAGTTACCTTGTTAAAGGATTTCAAAATAAAAACATGTTCAAGTTCACCCGGTTAAGTGATTTTTCTCGCTACAACTACTAGCGAAGAAAACTATTACTGATATAGATGTATTTATTGCTTGTCAAATTTAATATATTCTCTATACTCTGTGATTTCCCTATTCTCT
>MU225126.1:911245-973393 GCA_018584345.1 Thuja plicata
AAAAGCACAACATGCAAAAATAGTAATCTTGATGAATAAAATGATTTATCATGACCACGTTAGATAAAGATAAGAATTGTAATTTATATATCAAAAGTAGTGGAATATGTTTTGAATCCTCCAACACAACACCTCCTATACATCTGAAATGATTATAATGATCTCATAAATGTCAAAATTTTAAATTCCTAGCCTTTATCTCACATCATCATATCATTAGAAATCATCATACATACTATACCGCTCACTGATCTGTGATCTATCAACTAATACTCAGTAATACTTGAGCTCTTCCTGTCTTAATGTTTGTGAAAAGAAAATCCATTTCTTCAATCAACCAAATGAGTTATGGTTGTAACTGTACTGAAATCTAAATATGTTTATGTTGTAGCTATGATTGCTCCTAATAATTCCACTTATAGCATGATTTCCACCAAAGCGATGTACTCATTGCTACTGATCTTTTGAACTTATCCAATTTCTCTTTTACCTTCTTACCGATTGTGTCTTCACTTCACCTACAGTATTTCATGACTGTGTTGACATAGTTCCTCTTAGAATAACCGAGAGTGGGGAGGGGTGAATCAGTGGCCTAAAAAATAATCCAATAAATTAACGCAAAACTTTATACCATGAATATAAACCTCTATTTATCTTGAGTCATACAATATTTATGCCCTTAAATAATCTTATCAAATAACTACTACTCGGAGTATATTGTTTATCATTTTTCTTAAGCTTTACCAAATAGCAATCTACTCTTTATCAAAATATAGTAAATAACTTAGTGTTTACTGATCAATCCTCTTTTAGTAATGTGTAAAGGAAAACATCAAAGAAATAACCATATACACTTTAGACACATGTATTTTTAACGTGGAAACCCTGTTAGGGGAAAAACCACTTGGGACCGGTAACCCAAAATTTTCACTCTTCTAAAGTGAGATCGGTGAAGAGCCAACCCTATTAAAGGTTACAAACAAACTGTTAAGTGCAACCTTGTTAGAGGATTTAAATATAATACTTTTTCACCTTATATCTGGCATTCACTATGCTATCTTCATGAGAAATTTTTTGATACTCCTTGGGATGTATCTGAATATATAAAGTATAGTTAAATCCCACTCTATTAAGAGATTATCTAAATCAATGGTTAAACTGAAACAATATATGATTTGTTCATAAATACAACTTAATCTTGTAGATGTATAGATCTATTGTAAGCTTATAATACATTTCTGATCAATGTTTGTCTTATGTTCCTTTTATCCACTTCTTTCTACTCGGTGAATGTTGTTTTCTACTTTCTTACTCCATGTCCGCAAAAATATTTTAGCTCTATTCTTTTGCTTGTGTTATCCAGTCTGCATGAATACTTCTATCTTCTTTAGATTCTCTTTGGCATCATCTCTTTCATAATGAATTATCTTATCTCTTTTATAGACATGATTTCACCATTTCTAAGTTCTCATCTTTCTTTTTCTTGACATGATCTGCAAATATTTCCATTCTTTCTTTAAAGCTTGCATTAGTTTAATCCTATCAATTTCTCCTTGGCAACTAGAATAAAACTAGTTTTAAATCTCTAGCTTATCTCTATCTTTTAACTGGTCGATGAAAATAATATAATCAACTAGTTAACTCCATATTGAGCTTCTACCGACTAAGTCTTTTGTCATTTCTAAAATTTAGATCTGATTGGTGTTCATCTCCTTATTTTCTCGGTCTTGACTTCAGTTGTCCTCATGCATCTTTGTTTATTGGGATTGTCTTCTCATCAGGAAACACTGTGACTTTCAATTCTTCTCCACTATCACTTTGGTTTTTCTCAGTAATGCTTTCTTGGGTATCTTACTATGGTATCATTGTGACTCTTCTTGGGGTTCTCTATCCATGGAGGTACACTGTCCGTTAGTGTTGTCACTTGGTGTATATTGAACTTTCATGAATTACTGATAACATATACTTTATCTCTTTGATTCTTTGAATTCTGACAATATCTATATGACCAATCAGATTATATCAAGTTTACATCAATGACAATACAATACATTAACTGATTTAATGTCTTGCATTAACTTTTTGTAGCTCGATGATCATCAACTTAACATATTCAAAAATTAAATTAGTTATAATTCATCAATCTCACCCTTTGGAATTGATGGAAACATAATAAATTACTACTAATACAATATGAAATATATCAACTGTAGTTCATGAATTTCTACCAAAATTTTTGTTCTATAGCCAATTCAAATATTTGGCTCTTGCTAAGCTCTTCTAGCTTAGATTTGATTCTTGCCGAGTACTTTCTTTATTCTTCCTTCTCTTCATTGGATAGATGTAGTAACTTTTGATTCTAGCTCTCCCTTTATCATAGATTCACTTCTCCCTTTTCTAGATAGATATGCAGTGTTTAACTTTTCAAATTTTCTCTCTTAGATGGAGGTTTCTTTGAATCTTTTTCTAAATTTTTCTCTCCCTTTGATTGTTCCTCTCATTGATGGATGATTCTATTCATATCTATTTCTCCTTTGATAACAATATATTTCTCTCTATTAATTCATCTCTCCCTTTGGATGATCATGAAAGATAGCTCATATGGATATACTCTCTTCCTTTGACAAAACTGCCAAACTACATCCTTCCCTTTTTTTTTAATATATTCCTTGAATTTCCTCTCCATCAGTAATATAATAACTCTTGTGTTCTATGTAAATAAGTACCTTGATGTGTACTAATATTTCTTTGCATTACATCTCTTTTCTTGCATCAACATGAATGATCTTCTAGTTATGTGTAGGCTAATGAAGCCTCCTAGTCTGCTTAGTTAACAATAGACAAGGGCGAGACCCTAGTCTCTTTCTCAGGTACTCAAATGTATCTTTAGGAAATGAATTTGTGAATATGTCTGCTAATTGTTCCTTCGATTGAATATATTCTAGTATCACCTCTTTCTCTTTCACTTGTTCCCTTAAGTAATGATACTTGATAGAAATATGCTTTGTCTTAGCATGCATGATAGGTTCTTTGATATGTTTATTACACTAGTATTATCACAGTAGATAATGGCTGGTTCAAGGATTTTCATATTCACATCTTCCAGTAATTTTTTGATCCATACAATGTTAGAGAAATTTGCAGTAGAAGAAACATATTCTTCTTCTATAGTAGATTGTGAGATGCATCCTTTCTTCTTTCTTATCCATGTGATAAGTTTTTCACCCATAAAGAATGCCTATCATGTTGTGCTCTTTCTGTCATCTAAGTTTCTAGCCCAATCGGTGTCTATATAGACTTGAAGATAAAAGTTTCCTTCTTATTTATACCATAATCCATAGTCTTTGGTACTCTTTAGTTATTTCAAAATTCTTTTGGCAGCAGTCATGTGTGATTCCTTGGGATTAGGAGAGAATCTTGCAACTATTCCAATTTCATGCGCTATATATGGTCTAGTATGTACAACATATATGAGTTTTACAATCATAGATCTCTATAGGGTTTGATTTACCTCAGTTGACTTGTCTTCCTTTGAAAGCTTACATCTGGTTTCCATTGGTGTTCCAACTACCTTGGAGTCTTCCATATTGAATATCTTGAGAACTTCCATGATATATTTGGATTGTATGACATATGTTTGCATCTTGTTGAAGAATCTGTAGACCAAGAATGAATTTGATCTCTCGATAAATTGAAATCTAAAAATGTTTTCTCATTTCATTAGAAAAGTATTTACATACCATATCATTACCTTCAAATATGATATCATCAACAAATATTTCAGTAATCAGAATGTTATCATCAATATCTTCTTTTAAATACAAATTATTTTTTTCACTTGTTCTTACAAATCCAATATGTATGAGATATGAGTGAATTCTTTCATAACATGCTCTTAGTGATTTTTTCAATCCATACAAGGCTTTGTGTAGTCTACAAACCATGTTTCTCTTGTCAAGATCAACAAACCCTTCTGGTTTTGTAATGTATACCTCTTCTTCTGGTATTCCATTTAGGAATGCAGACTTGAGATCCATTTGCTATACCTTGAATCCTTTGTAGGAAGCATAATCAAGTATAATTCTTACTCCTTCTAGTCTAGCAATGGGTTCAAAGGTTTCTCCATAGTCAATACCTTTTTCTTGTGCATACCCTTTGCATAGTAATCTTGCTTTGGTCCTTGTGAGTTTTCCATTCTCATTTATCTTGTTTCTAAATATGAATTTGGTACCAATGACATTCTTTTCATCTGATCTAGTTACTAATGTCCATGTATTATTCTTCTCAATTTCTTCATTCATAGCACTGACCCATTACTGATTCTCAAGTGTAGTATTGAAATATTTAGGCTCAAATTCACAAATTAAACATCTAGTGTTTAGAGACTTACTTCTTGTTCTCATTCCAACCTTTTTGTCTCCTATGATCTGGTTCTATGGATGGTGTCTTTTGACATATTTTTCAAGTACTTGTTCACCTCTTTGTTCACCATCTTGAACTTTATTTTGATTTCCATCACTCCAAACATTATTTTGAGAAATTTCTTGATATTTTGTGTTTGTTTCCTAATGCTCAGGTGCATTATTCTATCACTCAGGAGAGATACACTCTTGCTTGGGCAAAGTGTCAAGTTCTTCTATGTAGACAAACCTGTTGTAGTCTTCCATTTCTTTTCAGCTTTCCCAACATGTTTCTCAAAAAATTCTTATTTTGACATTAGCACTTTAAATGATTTTGTTAGAGGACTTGTTAAGACATTTATAAGCCTTGATTTTGGTAGAATTGTTGGAGATTTGATTCTGAATAGTTGATTGATTGTATGTTTCTCATTAATGAAAACATATAATACACAACAGTACTTCTATATGTACTTTTCAATATGATGACATTAAGACCAGTGTGGATAGATACATGTTGTTGACATGTTTACTATGCTATATTCATACACGCAGACATAGATATGAAGTTTCAGTTAAGATATGTAATTCTATTATTGACGGTTACAGTTCTGGAGGAATAACATTTTAAGGATGATGTATGTAATGTGTTGATTGAGTTGCACCTATCTTTAGGATATGCGTGTTTATATTCATGATGATTTATGAGCTGTTGATATTAATCTAAATGCTCCAAACATATTTCAAGAATATTACAAAGTTATGGTTAATTTGATCAAGCTGACTTAGTGAAGTGACACGTCTATTTAGTTAGTACTTGTGTGGTTGTATTTATGCTTGCATGCTTAGTAGAGCCAACAAGGATGTTAAGAAGAGTTTTCCTATAGGTCCCATGATCTCATACTTGGAGTATGTACTTATAGAAGGTCATTTGTGATAAGAAGAGTTGCGAAAGCTAGAGATTAGAAAAGCAGAGCAGAGTGTTAAAGCAGTAGAGCTATATTTATCATATGTTGATAATATAGATATTGAATTTGAAGCTTTCGAAATATAGATAAGATTGTTTTAGTTCTTTACAAGAGGTTAAAGCATTGGCGCATAAAAGGAACTAATCAGATAAGTAGTGTCACAAACAACAGTCCACCTTGTTGATATAGTGTGTATCAAATAACCAGAAGGTTGTAGCCTTCACCACTTGGACAGTGAGTCCACCACCCTTAACAAGGTTATTATAAAAGACTCCTAGCAGGGTCTAGCCCTTAACCAGGTCACTATACTACTGCATTGTAATGTACAGCTCCAAACAGGGTTGAAGAATCTTTTAACAGGGATTACTATAAACAGTATAGTTCTTTGTGGGTACTAATTCCTACCGGGGTTTTTACCATTTGGTTTCCCCATAACCAAATTGATGTGTTGTTTAATGTGTTACCTAAATGTGCATTTAAGTTATATCAATCTAGATTAATAAGTATAAAATATTTAAAGTTACTGATAACTGATTCACCCCCCCCCTCTCAGTTATCCCCGAAGTATTATAACAAGAATACCCTAAAAATATTCCTTCTTCACCTTTGGAGTCAATATTTCCATTTCTATCATCTTTCCAAATACAACATTGACTTCCAATAATTCTGAAATAAATCACATTTGGTGTATGTCCATACCATAGCTCATAAGGTGTCTTTCTTCAATTGACCTTTGTTGAATGTGTAGACATCAGTACTAAAAAATTCCCTCTAGAATTTTTGTGTGAAGCCTTTCTCAATCATCATTGTTCTGGCACAATCAATAATGGATCTATTCCTTCTTTCACCAATCCCATTTTTTGTGTGGTGTTCTTGGTGCAAAAACATGTCTTTTGATTCCATGCTTATTACAAAAGTTAGTGAATTCATTATAAATAAATTCTCCTTCTCTATCTGATCTTAAGCATTTCAGTTACTTACCACTTTGTTTTTATACAATAGATTTATACCATTTAAACATCTTGAATGCTTCCGATTTCTCTTTTAATAACATAATTGTCATCATTCTAGAATAATCATCAATAAAGAGAATGAAGTATCTATCACCATAGTAGCTCTTAGTTCTCATGGGTTCACATAGATCAGTATGGACTAACTCTAGAATAGAATTAGATGTGTAGGTTTTTCTCTTGAAACTAGACTTTGTCATTTTACCTTTATGACAATTCTTACACATGACATGGTTGGGTTTTGACATGCTCGGTAAGCCTCTTACTTTACTTTTATTTATTATCGTAACCATGTTGTCAAAATTACCATGACACAACCTTTTATGCCACAACCATATGTCTTTGTTTCTAGTGATTAAACAAGTTGTGTTGATTCCATCAAGATATAATAGGTTACCTTTTTTTTGTTCACATGTTCCGATCAATCTTCCTAATTCATTAAAGATCTCTTCCATTTTGTTCTCAAATGCAACTCAGTGACCTACGTTATTCAGTTGTGAAACACTGAATAGATTATATTTAAGTCCTTTCACCTAATATGAATTTTCACATCTAATTAGATTATTCAACATTATTGTTCCTTTACCTTCAACTAGACAAGGTGGGTCATTACCCATTCTTACTGATCCATCATTGTAATACTCAAAAGTTTCAAAATTTCCCTAATCTCTTACCATGTGGTGAGTAGATCCACTATCAATAATCCAGACATCATTCTTACCAGCCTGAGATATGAGTGCAGTTTCAACATACCTTTCCTCTTCGTCTGAATCATCCTTCATAGCAACAGATACCACCTCAATACCTTCATCAGATTTAGTGTCAATATTTTCATCTTTGTTCTCAGCCAGGTAACAAGCCTTCTTCCCTTTGTCCTTTTGGTCTTAGGTATCTCTTTTCTTAGATTGTTGGTATCTTCGTTAATCTCTGTCATCACCTCTATCAAAATTCTTTTGATAAGTTTTGTCATTACTTCTGACATCTTTTCTTTTGTTAGGACATCCAGCAGAAAAGTGTCCAATCTCTTTACAATAAAAACATACCGACAGTAATTTACCTTTGCATCTACCTTTTCCTATCTACAATATTTTAGCCATTAGTTATTAAATCTCATCAAGTTCTTGGTCATCACTATGAATTTCACTATCATTTACAATAGTGTGTTTATGACTTGATTTAATTATCTTTAAATAATATCTGAATGCAGACTCAATAGATGGAAAGACACTGTTGTCAAATTTATTCATCTCAAATGAAACAAGTCTACCATTTAAACTATCTAGAGTGACTTTTTTATTTTCTACTACTCTCATTTATTGTATAGTAGATACCCTAATAGCATTAATAGGCAATAAGGTTCTTAGGATTTTACTTACCATTATTTCTTCTTCAATTACACCTCATTCTCATTGGATAGCATTGACTACCTCTTTCATTCTACAATTGTACTGAGTGATGCTTTCTCCTTCTTTCATTCTTAGGTCTTTAAACTTTCCTCTTAGGCTTTCTACCTTAGCTCTTAGTGCATTTACATCTCCTCTATGTACTAGCTTCAATTTTTCTCACATTTTCTTTGCAGTGGTGCATGTTTTTACATCTTCAAATTCAGCATCAGAGAGTGACGAAGCAAGTTCTATAATTATAGAATTGTGCTCATTCTTTTCTCTCAATTCATAGACATTTGGAGGTCCAGTAGGTAAAACAAATTCACTATCTAAGTATTGAGTAACATCATTTTTAATACCTAATAGGTGGAGTCTTATCCTTCTTTTCAATGATTCAAATTTGTCCTTTTGCAACTTAGGCACATCCATTTTTCTCATCTTGTGATCATTTTCTGGAGTCTTTAAACTTTCTTTCTAAGCACATAAGCTCTGATACAAATTGTTAGAATAAATAAGAGGAGGGGGTGAATCAGTGGCATAGAAAAAAATCCAATAAATCAACCCAAAAATTTATACCATGAATATAATCTAGTTATCTTCAGTCCTACAAGATGTATGTCCTTAAATAATCTTATCAAATAAATATAGCTCACAGTATACTATTTATCCTTTTTCTTATGCTTTACCGAATAGAAGTCTATTATTTTCTGAAATACAGTAAGTAACTTAGCGTTTACCAATCAATCCTATTTTCATTTACAAACACACTCTTAAGTACAACCTTGTTAGAGGATTAAAATATAATAGTTTGTCACTTGATATCTGGTATTCACTATGCTATCTTTGTGAGAAAATTTTTGATACTCCTTCGTATGTATCTCAATATATAAAGGATAGTTAAATCCCACTCTGTTAAGAGATTTTATGAATCAAAGGTTAAACTAAAATATTATATGATCTCTTCATAAATACAACTTAATTTTGCAAATGTTTAGATCTATTGTAAGCTTATAATACCTTTCTGATCAATGTTTCTCTTATGTTCCTTTTCTCCACTTCTTTCTTCTCATTGAATTTTGTTCACTTCCCTATTGCTTGGTATCCATAGAAATGTCTTAGCTCTATTATTTAGCTTGTTTGATTAGGTCTGTATGAATACTTCTATCTTCATCAGATTTTCTTCGGCATCCTCTCTTTCATAATGAATTATCCTTTCTATTTTATAGATATTATTTCACCATTTCTAAGTCCTTGGCTTTCTTATTCTTGACATAATCCACAACTCTCTCCATTCTTGATTTAAAGCTTTCTTTAGTTTTATCCCGTATATTTCTTCTTGACAACTAGAATAATACTAGCTTTAAATCTCTAGCTTATCTATAGATTTTAACTGGTCGATGAAAACAATGTAATCAATTAGTTAACTCCATATTTAGCTTCTACTAGGTAACTCTCTTTTTGTTTCTGAGCTTTAGTTTTGATCAATGTTTAACTCCTTGTTTGCTCGGTCTTGACTTCAGTTGTCCTTGAGCATCTCTGTTTGTCAGGGTTTTTTGTTCATTAAGAAACACTGTGACTTTCAATTCTAGTCAGGTATCACTTTAGTTCTATATGGTAATTTCTTCTGGGGTATCCTAGTCGGGTATCACTGTGACTCTTCTTGGGGTTCTCTATCCATCACAGTGCACTGTCCATTGTTGTTTTTTGTCACTTGGTGTATACTAAACTTTTATGCATTACTTATAACATAGCCTTTATCTCTTTGATTGTTTAAAGTCTAACAATATATATATGACCGTTCAGATTATATCAAGTTAACGTCAATGACAATACAATACATTAACTAATTTAATGTCTTGTATTCACTTTCTGTAGCTTGGTGATCATCAACTTAACATCTTAAAAAATTCAATCACTCATAGTTCATTAGTTGCACTGTATTCAATTAACTTAGATTCCATCAATGACAACCAAATAAGTGACTCCTTATGACTCCACCTCAATATCCATCACAATACCAATAATATCTTCATAATACCAACAATCTCCCCCTTTGGAAATGATGGAAATTATATGTTGATTTCTTACAATTGTGCAATAATAATATCAATAATAGAAGATCAAAGAAAAATAATATATACCAACTTATGACTTCTAATACTTATGACTCCCTATCAATATATAGCATAGAGTAATACTCTCAATACTTCCTACACATATACTCCACATGCTTCCCATATATATACCCCCCTTTAACAACAATTCCAAAGGTAGACATACTAAAATATATGTACACTTAAACAAATATTACATCTTTTCAAAGATCACCTTGAATTTTATATTTGTTGAATCCAAGGATGTTTCTAATGCCTTCTATATATATCCCATAGGAGTGATTTTCTCTATCAAAAAAGAAGCAAGCTCTTCCATGCTATTTAGAGTTCTCATTTCTGGTAAGTAAAGTATGTCTTCTTCCTTCTTCACATTAATTTGCATGACCTCTACTATAGGGGATAAGGATATTCAAGTTCTAGTAGAGTAAGAACTATGCTCTCTTTCTCATTCTAATTCTACTTAACCTTGTGTGATATTTTCTTGACTTGACTAAAATAAATAGTGACTAAAGTTTTCTTATGATCAAGATGACCCCTTATGTTTTCTAGCTCCTTCTAAGCTTATGCTCTACTTTCTTCCAAATCTTGAACAAAATTATAATACCTATATCCCTTGGTAAATAAATTACCTACCTTAGCCAATGTAGACTTAACTTCCTTTATCAAATCTCATAATTCATTCTGACTTGTGTTTATCTTCTCCATCAACTTACCTATCATCATATTCTCTAAGTTCTCTACAAGCTTCATAGTTGTTGTCTACAAATTTGGGCCTTGATGTTTAATTTCTTTGATAAGATTATCCATCTGATCAATAGCAGTATCATCTTCATCATATTATACACCAGGTAGTAAGTAAGATAAAAATTTCTATAGATTACCTTAAGACTCTTTTCTTCTTCTTCTTAGATCTCAACATGTCTCTAAGATAATTTTTCTTCAATTGTTCTGAAAATTTCATCAATGCCTTAGGTTTCAATTTTGATAAATCAAACAATCTGGTTAGTGATACTTCTTCAAATTCATCTTCCTCATATTTAGAAACAAGCATCATTTTTTGTCTCTTCCTTACACTTATATCTCCAATGCTTAATTTCTTTTGTGTCTCAAGTTCTTCTTTACTCTTTTTCTAAGCATCCTCCTGCTGAATATCTAGTCCTTTCTCCTCTTTCTTCTTAAAAAACAATTCCTCTGTATATTCCATAGGAGATGGTGAGGATGATTTTTCTTTATCTATAATTTTTATAATTTTAATTTCATCTCCACCTTGTTGCGATAAACTACTATGTTGTACTTCAATGTTCTACACCAGATTAGAGACATCAAGAACAACATCCCCAATTAATTGATTTACAGTAAAAGTGACATCACCCCACATAGGTTCATTGGATCTAGCTTGAACACTTTATTTTTGTGATGCTACCTCCTTTATCTATAAAAGTTTTTTCCATGTCTCAACAGTCTCAAGATGAACATTTTTTGTGTCATCAATTAGATTTCTAGCTTCTCTACTCTTTATTTTTCATTTATGATTCTGAGTATCAATCATTATCTTATGATCTTTAGCACATAGTTTAGGTTTCACTTGGAATAGTCCTCTTTTACATAATCTCTCTATCCAACTGTAATGTAGCAGTCCATCTAGATTTAATCAAATGATATAGCTCACAAAGAATGCAAGAATGAATCTCGAAAGGTTTTATTAAAAATTAATGAAAATGATACAGAATTGCATCTTCTATCTTCTTCTTGTCTTCATCACTATCCAAAGTGTATCTTCTACATGTTAATATCTAAGTTTTTTTGTTCATCATTTAGTGTCCGCACTTAGTCATTTTTCTAGGCAGTTTTTGTCGGCCACTACTATGGCTGAGGTAAACAATATAGGCCAAGCTACCCGGTAAGTCATTGCCAAGCAGAGTAGATCATAGATGTCAAGCTACCCGGCAAGTCCATGCCGAGAAATAGGAGCCATTATTATTGAGAAAGACAATTTTGATGTGAATGTTAGGAATGTCAGTTATTTGTAGGTCAACTATTTTGGGCTGACATAGTTGAGCATTTAATACTTTCAACAGGATAAATATGCATTTAATTATTTGATCCTAATACATGTCATGTAGCCAATCATAAAATTGGAATGCCTAGGAGCCATAAGCCTTTTTTTATTGTTGACCTAGATCTATTTGCCAGATTTGAAGAGTATAATAAGATTGCTTCTTACCCTATTTTTGAGAGTGATATAGACCACAGAGATAAGGTGCATATATACATGATAGATTTGTGAAGGGTTGTTGTGACAAGAAGCACAGATCTAGCAGAGTGGAAGAGAAGTGATCAACAGAGTAAGACATATAAGATTATAAGATCAAAGAAGACATTTTAAAGAGGAGATTTGTTATTAGCATAAGAGTGCACATTGAAGGATTACTGATGTAGGAGCATCCTGGGTGTAAGGGCAATCTTGCATCACCCAAAAATATTTTTGTTTTCTTTTCAATAAGGGCTACCTTGTGCAGAGCTTCTATTTATGGAAACTTGCTATTTTTAGCAAGTTGGTCATACGATCTCAGAATGTTCTGATTTTGCATGCGGAGGTTCATCTCAGTCATATGAGCCTACCAGTAAAGTTTCATGGCTAGATCAGGTCTAGTTTTGAAGATATTGAAAATTTTTGGTATTGAAAATAGTATACAGAAACTTCAAGCTCAGTTTTGAAGGCTTTAGAGGCCCCGGATGAGGTCAAAACTTGGGCTAGATGAAGCTTGCTTGATTCAAGTGTTGTAGAGCGCTTTGTAGAATTTCCGAAATGGGGTTATAATAGTCAATCAGGTCAACTGGTGATGACTTATGGTCTCCATAAGTTGGGCCACCTGAAATAGTAGAAAATATTTTTCCTTCAAAATTTTTGTTCAGGTTTCAAAAGTTATTTTGAGCTGACTTTGATGTACTAAATTGAAAAATAAAATAATTCTAAGTTTGGTCAGCCCTAAGGGATAAATTTTTGGAACCTTCTTGGGTGGTGGAAATTGCCTATATAAAGAAGGCCCGTAGTGTTGTCTTAGGAAGTTCGGGATAGTTCTGGGTAGATCTGGGTAATAATTCAAGGCTTTGTCCTACAGAATATTGTAAGGGGAATGCCCATGTGGCTTTACATATTGTAATTCTGAAAGTTTGTAATTCCACATTTGTGGAGATAATAAGAAGCCCATTTTTTGTTCTTGAAAATTGTTGTTGCTTCTTTGTTTCTGTTATGTGTTTGTGGCATTAACGGGAGCACCCTCAATCAATCAAAATTTGAGACATTATAACAAGTGTATCAGGTTAAATCTCTTAACAATGTGGTTCTAACAAACCTTCTAAATCTCTTAGCTGAGTGCTTACTTTACTGTAAGTTGAAATCATTTTACAAGGTAGATTATAATAATTTATAGCTCTTAACTGGGAAGACCTTTAACTAGGTAGATCACCAGAAGTGATCAAAGTTTTGTAGCCCTAACAGGAACACTTTATTGCTGCAGTAGTGAAGAATTTTTGGGTGTCATCCCCACCCCGTCTTTACCTATTTGGGTTTCTGGGTTACCAAATTTTGTGTACCATGTTATTCATTTACTGTCATAGATGCTACTAGATGTTAGATCAATTTCATATTTATATATTTGTGGATCATTTTTTTTTAAAGTGATTAAAGTTCAAGATCTAATTCACCCCCCCCCTCTAAGTATCTTGCTTTCCCATTATTGTATTTCCAACAATTGGTATAAGAGGTCAGTTCTCCTATAATAATTTTTAATTAGCTTGAGAGTACAAATATTAAGATGGAGATTTACAAATTGGGTAAAGTCATTGAGAATCAAAAGATTGACATTCAGTTAGCTTTACATCAGCTTGAGACAACAAGACAGGAATTAAAATACCTAATATCAAGGAAATATTTGGCCAAATAAACCAATGATACACAGTATCATGAAGAAGACACTGCTAATCTATTTTAGAATCAAGACTCTACTGAGATTGATGCAAAAAGAGTAGATCTTCTGGAAAAGAACAATGCACAGTGTGAAGAAGTCAGAAATCTCAAAAGAGAAAAAAAAATAGTAAGGCTATGTGAGATAATGGAACAAAAGAAGAAAGATGAAGATAACAAAGCTATGGATAAATAAGACAAAAGAATGTTGATTATCAGACTTGATGAAAGAATACATGATGTACAAATGATGAAAATCAATCAGGTTGATGTGGAAAATCAACTACATTACTTGTGAATCAGGAGATCAATAGGAAAGACATGGAATTTATAAATTTGAGATCTAAGAATAGTCAATTGAAGGATAAATTGAGATCTAAGAAAGAATTGAATTAAAGGTTGAACAAATCTAATGAAGCTTTGACTCATTTTGAGAACTTTATGGAAGCATCAAGAAGATCAAAAGATTCTTCTGGATTAGGCCACATTGAATAAAAAACATCTACTGAGAAAGGAGAATCATCTAAGATTGGTGAAAGGATGAATGCAAAGAAAAAGAACAACAAACTTGAATGCCACCACTATGGAAAATTTAGACACACAACAAACATCTACCGAAGCATCAATAATGAGTCCAATCCCAAACCTAACTTTAATGGTTATTGTTTTAACTGTAAAAAGTTTGGACATCAAGCACGTGAATGTAGGACAAAGGAAAGCAATGCACCTCCCACACCTAGATTCAATGGTAACTCTTATAACTGTCATAAATATGGTCATAGAGCACAAGATTGCAGATCTAAGGCTAAACAACAATGGACATCAAAGACACAAGAAAAAGTACCAAGGAAAGGTAACACTTACAATTGAGATTACAACACATGACATAGTTTTTATTATTGTGGTGAGTAGGGACATGCTCCATAAAATTGCATAAGGACACATTTTAGAGGAAAATGAAAGATTTGGATGAATGGAAGCTTAGTTTGTCACATTTTTTTGAAAATTTGTCATACTATGAGAGATTGCAAGACAAGGGTACCTGCTCCTACTGTTGAGAAGATTAGAGAACAGATGAATCATACATGGGTAAGGAAAAAAAAACCGAGCAGTAGTGAAGCTACTGAAGCTAAAGTCACCCAATTCAATGGATCAGGTGATCACACCATCACTATCTAAGTAAATGAGGTCTGTAAGAAACTATATTTAAATTTCATATCTTAAATTAGCTCCTAACATATATTGTGCCAAAGTCCATATCTACATATGATAAGATGCATCAAGACATATTCTAAAGACAAAGTACTGAGAAAAGTCATTTAAACACTAGAGGTGCCAAGCATCAGTATTATACTAAGACTGATCTTGTCAACATGTGTGCCGAGCTAGTTTGGGTTGCGACTGAGAGATTGTTGGAGTCGAGCGAGGATAGCTATTTTGCAATCACTCCAATAGATAGAACATTTATTGCAAACCTATTTTTTGAACTTAGAAGCCTATAAATTAATCAACCATTCACAATTATTTTCACCTTGCAATTTGAGATTTATTGAAATGTTGAAGCATTGGCAAACTTGATTTCAGCAGATATTTTCAAAGAATTCTATAGCGTGTCATCGACCATTTAGCAAAAGTGTGAACTTTGACAGTTTTTGGGGTACTCTATTTCATCTTTGAATCCCTTAACTATTGAAATCATGGCTGATAGTTCATATACACTAGCTAATTGAATGGAGAAGGAATTGAGAGAATTTCAATTGGTGAAGAGTGACACATGTGCACCTCCCAACTTTTGAGTCATTCCTAAGAATTCTATCAAGGGTGATCTGACTGGATTGCTATCTTTGATCCCTCTGAAGGTACTTATGATTCATGACATTAGGGCATGTTACATGTGTAAAATAAATGAAGTTGGAGACCACAAGCTAAGGGAATCCTATGGGAAACTATGTATAGATGGAGCCCTAAAACCTAAACACAATCTTCTAGCCAAGAGAGGGTTAACTCGAGCCCTAGAGTTTCTGAGGAATTTTAGGGTTGAATGGATCAAAAATTTTCTTAGTAGGTTACATGATATGAACATTTGGTTGGAGAATGGACGAGTAAAAATTACCAAGGATATCATATATCACATGTAACTGGTTACCCTACTATCAATGGGAAAAGGACCATGAAATGCCAGAGTAAAGAAGAAATAGAGAACATCACTAAAGCCACCTGGAACAAATGCAGAATGAAAATTTCCACCATCGAAGACTTGGAACTTGATTTTGTAGTAAGGGTTATAGCTCACAAGTTTTATCATTCAATCTAACTGGACAGTGTGCCTTGCGTTGCAGTCAACCAAGCATGGAAAATCATCAAGAAGGATCACACATCTAAACTAGATGAGCTATAGCTAACATAGCTTATCGATAATCTTGCATCAATTAGGTAAGTGAAGAATTATGTGTGTAAGTTCCGATCCTTTCTTGTCTGCATATTTTTCTATATTCAGAAGACTTTTCATACTTTGGGAGACATAGTATGGAAAATAGATAGACCTATCACCCAAAAGATAAATGTACTGATTCAATAATTAGGTGATAGTTTTGATAATATAATGGAAGCATACTTTGTGGAGTTCAAGAAAAGTATGAGACTAAGAAGCATAATTCATAGTTCATTAGTTCAAAAACATTATGAGGATGTGTGCTTTCTATTAGAAACAAATTACATGTATGTTCAGTCTGTAGAACCTAGGGTATCGTGGTTAAGGCCATTACCTTATGAAGTTAACATAGATGAAACATTTGCATCCATAACAAATTTTCTAGAAGAGGAAATTGACAATGCTATTAAACATTTTGGTAATTATGAAGAAGTCAAGGCCAAAATTTCTATGAACCTAAAGATTGGCACCATGGAAAGGAAGAGGAAAAAAATTGTCAAGAATCTAAAGAAGATGGTTGGCTTTGCAACTGATGATGAAATAAAGAATGCATCTCTAGGATTCACTAATGTACAAGGAGAGGAAGAAGAAGAAGAAGAGTCTAAAGATGATGTAATGTAGTTGTTAAGGTGAAAGGGAAGTAGCCAATAGTTGCCAAGGCAACCAAAGTAAGAAAAGTAAAACCTCAGGCTACCATTCCTATTGCAAATAGACCAAGGACCAAGGCATTAGCTATTTCACCTCTTGTGGTGAGAAAATCTATATACACAAGGAAGAATTCTATTGAGAGCAGCTCAGGGAAGAAGAAACAAGTCAAAACCAAGGCTCTATCGAGCATTCCTGCCAAAAGATCAAGGAGAAGGAGACTTATATTGAATGATGAAGAAGATGAGGAGACAAACAGTGATGTGCCAAGCAACATACCCATAGAATCATTCAAACATCCTATAGACATTGATGGTGTATGCAAGAATATTCGAAGTTCAGCTGGGTTATCTGGATTTAAATTTGTCAACTATGAAAAGCAAATTATAGAGAATAAGGTCAAGATACAAGAAGATCTATTAGACATGATGAGTACATTCAAATTGAAACCTATAGAGATAGGGAATAGTGTTCCTATAGAACTTTATGATTTCTTATCTGGTAAATGGGAATTTGCATTAATGAATGAAAGGCAAATAAGGGAAGCAATTTTGGATAGAGTCATCCTAGACTTGACAAAGAAACATAATGAATTTTTTTTGAACAATTTAAGAAAAATTTTGTACCTAAATATAGAGCTTATTATATTTAGAAGAATGATATTGAAGGAGTAGTACAGCAAAGTACTTAGATTTGGAAATATATTTTTGGGTTGTTGGTCCCAAAAGAGAAGAAGATAGATGAAGGAACCTCTGAGAAGACCACCACTAAACAAGCAAAAATAAGGTCTGGACCATCAAAATAAATAGGTGAAGGGGAAACTCTAGACACACCAATGGATAGTCCCATTGACACTATACTGGATGATAATAGCATTATGGATGCTGAGGATCAGCATGAGCTGACAAACACAATTATCAAATCACCTATCAAGGTTACTAAGGCCGATGAAGAGAAAAATGAAGAGAAAGGAGCCAAGAAAGAGAAGCCATAAGATCAAGAGTTAAATACTGAAAATTGACCTATTTTAGAGGTTGCTCAGACATTGTTAGACATTGGAGACAAAATGGAAGAAACTAGAGACAAGCCTAAGGAACTAGAGGCTATACAAGTGTTGGTAAACCTGCCACACTCTACTTCATCTACCCCCACTGGGCCCAAAATGGGGAATGTACTTGATGAGCAGGAAATATTGATTAAGATGAAGGCAAAAATTGAATTTCTTACTGATAAAGGTAAGGAGATCATTGAAACTGAGCCGAATGACAGCTCACCTGAGCCCAAAAGGAGGGAGATAAATAAGAAGTCACCAAGTCTAAATGTCACATTGGATGAAGTCATTGTGATTCCTAAATGGGATCCTGAGAGTTTGTCATATGATCAGATTCAGACCCTTCAAGAACTTTCAAAGAGGAAGAAGAGACAAGAAGAAATGAAGAGAGAACAGAAGCAGAAGCAAGTTTTACATCATATCAAAGATAGTTTTGTAAAATATTTTGATATGGATGATGTAAATGACCAGGCACCTATTGTAAAACAGCTAGTTCACATTGTACAAAAGGTGATTGATGATAATATTGAGGCAAATGACAAACTATTGCAATGGTCTGAGAGAAAGTTCGAGAACAAAGTACTGTAAAAGATATTTGAAGGGATAGCTACAAAATAGGTTGAAATTTCTTCTCTCATTGAAATTATAGAAGAAGTTGCAAGCAATGTATTTTCTTTGTACAAGAGACTATGTGATGAATCGTTCTTTACAAAATAAAATCAACATTTAATTGATAAATTGCACCTAGATATGAAGTCAACTGGAAGTTCACTGAGCATGGATGCTAGCTCTATCTCCATTCATTTCAATAAGTTAACTCATACACAGAGGAGGTTAGCTGAGATTATGGTTGAAGATGGCTGAATCAATACCAAATTGATTATGATTTAGGCTAATTTTATACCTCATCTGGAGGTTATTTAGAAAGAACTTACAGCTACAAAAGAATTGGTAAAGAGAGACTCTCATCTCTCTAGTGCAGAAATTTTGGTAAGTCTAGCTATCGAGCTAGAATTTAAGTCTGTAGATATGAAGTTTGTTAAAGATAGTTCGGATACTTAATTTTCATTGATTATACAACTTCATAAATAGTTTTTGGATAAGTACAACTTAACCCTTTCAACTATCAGCGACAAAAACAAGGGGGAATCAAGAAAGGAAGGAATATATGAACTGAAGGTATAATATATTTTGCTTTAGGCATGTATATTGTGTAGATAATCTATTAAGTATGAAGTATAATCAAAGGGGGAGTATTGTATGTCCTTAAGTATTTTTTTGGATGTAAACGAGATGATAAGTGTTTTTACCACTAAATATCAAAGGGGGAGATTGTTAATCTCTAATTTTTTTTGTTGATCATTTAGTCATTTATCTAGGCAGTTTTGGTTGGACACCACAATAGCTGAGCTAAATAGCATAGGTCAAGCTACCGAGAAAGTCATTGCTGAGTAGAGAAGATCATAGATGCCGAGTTACCTAGCAAGGTGGTGTCGACCAACATGAGTCATTAGTGTCAAGCAAGACACTTTTGATGTGAATGTTAGGAATGTCAGTTATTCCTAGGTCAAGTATTTTGGGCCAATGTAGTTGAGCATTTAATACTTTCAACAAGATAAATATGCATTTAATTATTTGATCCTAATATGTGGCATGAAGCCAATCATAAAATTGGACTACTTACGAGGCATAAGACTTTTATTTTTTTGATCGTTGATCTAGATCTATTCACCAAATTTGAAGAGTATAATAAGATTGCTTCTTACCCTAATTTTGAGAGTGATATAGAGAATAGAGAGAAGGTGCATATATACATGACATATGTGTGAATGGTTGTTGTGACAAGAGGCATAGATCTAGCAAAGTGGAACATCAGTGAGTAGTAGAGTAAGACATATCAGATTATAAGATCAGAGAAGACAATGTAAAGAGGAGATCTGTTATCAGCCTCAGAGTGCACATCAAAGGATCAGCATTTGAGACATTCTAACAAGTGTATCAGGTGAAATATCTTAACAGAGTGGTTCTAGCATACCTTCTAAATCTCTTAGCCGAGTGCTTACTTTACTGTAAGTTGAAATTCTTTTACAAGGTAGATTTTAATAATCTGTAGCTCTTAACTGGGTAGACCTTTAACTAGGTAGATCACAAGAAGTGATCAAACTTTTGTATCCCTAACAAGCACACTTTATTTCTATAGTAGTGAAGAATTTATGGGTTTCATCCCCACCCCAATTTTACCTATTTGGGTTTTTGGGTTATCAAATTTTGTGTATTGTGTTATTCATTTACTGTAATGGATGCTACTAGATGTTATATCAATTTCATATTTATATGTTTGTGGATTAATTTTTTTTAAAGTGATTAAAGTACAAGATCTAATTCAACCCCCCCTCTCAGTATCTTTCTCTCCCATTATTGTATTTCTAACACTACCAGCTGTAGCTAGTCTACCATTCTACAAAATACTTTTTTCAATATCCTCAATAGAAGGGGCCTTCTTTTTCTCACTAATATTTTTATTTTTGAGGTATCCTTCTCTGATTTTGGCCTTTCTTCCCATCTTGTTTTTTTTTCCCATCTAAACATCCTTCTTTGTGGATTTTTTCTTTATTTTCTAATTTTTCTTTGCAGTAGAAGTGATTTGACTTTTCTTCCTTGTAGATTCCACTTTAAACTTAGCTTCACTAGCTGCAAATTTTCTCCATTTTCTCTTCACCTTAACATAATTTGAAGGAATATTTACTAAAGGATCTTGAATACTACTACCAAAGTTCTTCTCTATCTTAGATAAAATTCTCATTGTTTTAGTTTCAATGACCAGTTGTTTCAATTCCTTTTGAATTTTGGCAAAAGCTTCATCATAGGTTCCAAATCTCTATGCTTGATTGTCTAAGGGTTTTGACAATAACTCATCAGCATGTAAATTCACTAAATCACCCTCTCCTTCATATCCCATATGAGGATGTCAATATGTTATAAGTTTCATTGATTCAATAATAGTTAAATTAGCGTCTACTAGAAAATAAATACCATTTTTGTACTTTTCTACAATGCCAGTAGGAATCATTTCTTGTTTATGCATATTAGGTGAAACTATTGGATATAACCCCACATTACATAGTTGAATTTATCACCTAATTATTTTCTAAATTCATTTATCTAACTAACTACTACTTTGTCTTTTGACCATGTAAAATTACCTCTACCAAGGAATAATTTTTGGACATAGATAAACATACATACCAGTAGGGAAATATAATTCAATTATTGGCTGTTATCTATCTTTATCCTTTCTTTTTTTGTCAAAAATGAATTCTTATCATCTCACATAGATCATATACTAAATCATCTTTAACAATTTGATATGCATCATGAATAGAACTAGAAGACACATTGTTAGCTTGACTAGACTAGTAAACTTTATAAACTATTACAATATATGTAAATAGACCTTACTTTTATTCAATATGTTTGATTATCATTTTTCTTCCCTCTTGTTTAGATTTAGTTAGTTGAGTGACCAAATGAGTTTACAATCTTTACAATGTACACTCCAATCTATTAGTGCCCAAATCAACAGATTGGAAATCCTCTTAGCTTACCATCTTAATTATGGGATCTCTAGCTAGACTTGGCCAATGAAAAAGAGTGATCAATTATGATCTTACCCCTCTACACTTAAGGCTCTATAGGACCTAGATGAGTGAACCAATATATCAACCCTAATATATAGGTTGGAGAATTTTTATAGCACATAACAATATATGGAAATCTATTGATCTCTCAAGATGGAAATTGGTTCTCTATAATGATCAAGGTATCACTTCAAAAAAATTTATAAACTTTGAATTTCTTGCTTATGAATGCTTCAAATAAAAGGGGTATAATGCTCATAAATTATAAATGTGATTGAGAAAAAAATGAAACGTGCCATTTTAGAAATATTTCCTAAATTAAAAAATAATCCTCAGACCAATCTCTTATCAAATATTGGGTAGATAGAGTCAATCTTTGACCAAACCCTCATGTACAACTTTTTGAGACAACGAATTATACACCACCCCCTACCATATATACATTAAAAAAATATTTGTAGAAAAAGCCTCACTCTAGTGGAATTTAATTTCACTAAGAAAACAATTAGATAGAGTTACATAGAAAATTCTTTGTATGCAATCTATGATGATCCAAGATTAACACTGTAACTTAATCTTTTACCAAATATTAAAATATAATATTTGACTCAGAATCAATAATCACAAAAGACTAATTTCATAAAAATCAAATGAACTTACAATCTTCAATTTGGACATAAAAGAGGGTCTTTGTATTAATTCAAAAAATAGGTACAATTGATATGTGCTTTAGTTGCTTTGCCCTATACAAACATTTTCAAAATATTATTCTATTGTTTATGTGGTTGAATGGTTTTGACACCCCTTTAATATGAAAATACTATTGGAAAGATTGCTACAATGTAGACAATAGTTATTTTGTCATTGATGTCAAACCTTAACTCGTGAGACTATTGTTGTATGTTTGAGTACCTCATCCATTGATTGATGAAGATTTAAAAAGAATGGGATAACAAGAAGACCAAAGAAATGTTTGAGTTATGAGTATAAACAAGGGTACTTGATCATCTGGCACTTTGGAAAAGTGATACATTGTTTATCTAGCACTAAAAGTTCACTGGAAGGTCAATTCTGAGCAAAGAAAACATCGATGCCAAGAAAAGTGAGTGATGCCAAGCAAAGCAAAGATGATGTCGAGCATGAGTGAAATGCCGAGGGAGATAGTGCAATGCCAAGCATTAGTATTTTGTTTATTGATGAGATTTGAGATCTATGGCTGACATAATTGATTTTATTAGGATATTCATTATTAATTAAGATTGGTCCATAATCATTTAATGCATGGGAAACCATTATTAGCACATGGATTCAATGGGTAATTAATGACTATATTGGAGAATTAAATTAAATGTAAAGATGGAAAGATCTGTTGGATTTGACCTAACCTAAGATCTATGATCTTGGTTAAGCAGTAAAATATTTATCTAACCTAAATGAAGAGGTGTAATATAACCTACTGTGGTTATTGTTAGGATAAAAGAGGGAATGCAAAGTGTTGCATGGCTAATTGACTGATTGGCAAGATCTAAGTAGAGAATACTGAATATAGAAGCAAAGAGATATTGGTTGATGGATTTACAAGCAGATCTAAAGTTTGAGATGTGAATGGAGGCCACTCAGTGAATTAGCATTAGAGATAAAACTTGATCTTGATTTGGAAAGTAAGTTGTATGAATCAGATCACACCTGTTGATTACTTTCTAACCATTGTAACAGTAAAAATCGTTTAACCAGGTTGACCTAATATTCATTATATAAATACTCTAAACAAGGTGACATTCATATTGGAATGATCTAAGTCCTCTAACAAGGATACTCCTAATATGGTGATTAAATCCTTTAACCAGGTCACATTTGACAGTGTGTTTTGTAAGCATTGACAGGGTTGGCTCCTCACAAGGCATTACTTCAAAAGAATAAATTTTGGTAGCATGTTACTGGTGGTTTTTCCCATATTGGGTTTCCACGTTAAATCATTGTGTCAAAATGTGTGAATGTTATTGTTGTGTTTTAATGTTAAGATTCTACAAGTTTATTCCATTAATATAGTAAACTACACACTTTTATTATTTGTTACTGTAGGGCAAATCTGAGTTGTTGAAGTTGATTTAAAGTTTCATATGGGCACATCTAGACCTAAGGATAACTGATTCACCCCCCCTCTTAGTTATTTTGAATTCATATTAACAATTGGTATCAGAGCTGTGTTCTCTTAAAAAGTTTGAAGGTACTTGGAGATAAAGATCAAGATGTATAAAAGGGACAGACCAAAGATCAACAAGGAAAACTTTCCTGCATGGGAAAGTTTGATGAAACTTCATCTGGATGGTATTGGTGAGTCTACTAAATGGCATATTGAAATATAATATGTAGCTCCTACTGGAACTCTAAATGCTGCAGAACTAAGAGAGAAGCATGAACATAATCAAGCAATGCTAGAACTTGCATCATCTCTGAACTATCATGAATTGGAGGACATCAAATATTGTACAAGCAAAAAGAAGATGTGGGATACCCTAACAACTATCTATGGAGGTGATACAAATTTACTAAGAGCCAAATCTGAAAGCTTGAGAGGTAAGTTTGATGATTTAAAAATGCAAGAAGGAGAAAATATAGTGCAATACTATGATAGGATAAAGGAAGTTGTAAATGCTATTAGAGGAGCTAAGGGAGTCATTGATGATGATACTATTATGAGAAAGGTACTAAGAACACTTCTTCCTATTTATTCTATGAGAGTATCTAGATTTCAAGACCTAAGATGTACTCCTAATAATAAATTAACTCTAGAAGGTCTGGTAGGCAGAATTACTGCATTTGAGATGTCAAATTTTGACAACTATACTCCACAAGATATTGAAACTGCATTCAAGTCATAGTTGGCCATTAGAAAATCTAAGAAAGGAAAGAAATGTGTGGATAGTAACATCGACACCTCAGATGATGATCTTGAAGAGATTGAGGCAATTATGGCAAGAAGACTAGAAAGAGGAAAAGGAAAATTCAAAGGTAAACTTCCTATTATTTGTTTTTCTTGTAACAAAGTTTGTCATATTGCTACTAGATGCCCTGAAAATAATGAGAAGGATAAAAGAAGGGAAAACAAGTATAAAGATAGATAGGATGACCGAGACTATAGAAAGTACAAAAACTACAAAGAAAAAAGGAAAGAAATCCTGCTATATAGCTGAAGAATCTTCTGAAAGTGAATCTAACAAATCTGATGAAAATGATATACAAGTAGTGTATGTTGCAAGGAAAGATGATTTTGATGATGATGAGAAAATTGCACTAATTTCTTACATGAGTAAAGGTGATAGTTGGATTATTGATAGTGGTTGTTCACATCACATGACTGGTGATAAGGACAAATTTGAAACATTAGATCAATGCAAAGGTGGATATGTTAAATTTGGTAATGACACACCTTGTAGAGTCAAAGGGAAAGGATCAATTCAATTGAATAATAAGATTATATGTGATGATGTATACTAGGTTGATGATCTTAAGTATAACCTGTTGAGTGTTTCATAGTTAAACACTTCTGGTTAGAGAGTTGAGTTCCATCACAGGAAAGCAAAGATCTATGATACAAATGGAGACTTAGTCGGAAGTGGTGAGCAACCAAAAGGTAACTTGTTTTATCTAGATTTAGCTGAAGAGACATGTTTGTTTGCACAATATAATGATGTTTGGCAATGGCATAAGAGGCTATGTCATGTTAACTTTGATAACTTGGTGATTATAATTAAATTGAAAAAGGTTAGAGGGATGCCTAAGTTAAAGAAACTTGAAAATGCAATGTGTAAGCAATGTCAGTTGGGCAAGATGACCAAATATAGTTTTAAAAGCAAAACTCATACTTCTGAGAATATTTTGGAATTAGTTCATACTGACCTTTGTGGACCTATTTGTGAGAAAATTTACTGTGGAGACAAATATTTTATTGTATTTGTAGATGACTACTCTAGGATGATGACTGTTATGTTTCTAATAGAAAAATCTGATGCATTTCAGTTATTTAAGTGGTGCTTAGCAAAAGTTGAAAAGGAAATACGTAAGAGCCTAAAATGTTTGAGATCTGACAGAGGAGGAGAATTTATTTCTAGTGATTTCAACAAGTTTTCCAATGACCGAGGGATAAAAAGATAGACGTTAGCACCTAGGATGCCACCACAGAATGGTATAGATGAAAGAAGAAATCGATCTATCATAGATTGTGCAAGAACATTAATGATGGATAAAAATGTTGAACATAAATATTGGAGAGAAGCTGTAAGTATAGCGATCTATACCTTGAATAGAGTACAAGTCAAGAAAGGTACAAATTTTACACCTTACGAGCTATGGTATGGATATGCACCTATTGTAAGTTACTTCAAAGTCTTTGGAAGAAAATTTTTTATACTGAAGGATAACATAAATGGTAAACTTGATGTTAAAGGAGAAGAAGGCATATTTCTTGGATATTGTACTAAAAGTAAGGCAGACAAATGTTTGAATTCTAACACTTACAAAACTGTGGAAAGTGCAAATGTTAGAATTGATGAATATGCAAAAAGAAATGAAGCTGAAAGCATGATTGAGCCTGAAAGTTATAGATCATTTACATATCTTGAAGAAGAAGATTCTAATGAAACTGAAAATGAAGTTACCGAGCAACAGTCTGCACTTGCCAAGACACAGAACAACATTGTCGGGAAATAGGAAGTGACTACCAAGCTATCTGATAGAGATGTCAAGTCATAGTTTCACCCGAAACTAAACTTAAACAATGAAAATGATGCTGAGAAAGAGCCTAATTTGGAATAATATGTAAGAAGGCACCATAAACCTGATCAAATCACAAGATCAAAGGATTTAGGATTCATGAAAAGAGGCAAATTAAGAGAAGACACATGTTTGTTGTGTGATTTTGTGCCTAAGACAGTAAAAGATGCTTTGGACAATGAAGACCCGATTCAAACCATGAACAAAGAGATAAACAAGATTGAAAAGAACAAGACATTGACACTAGTACCTAGACCTGAAAACAAAAATGTAATTGGTACTAAGTGGGTATTCAGAAACAAGTTGAATGAACATAGAGAGGTCACAAGGAATAAAGCAAGATTGGTATGCAAGGGTTATGCACAAGAGGAAGAAATTTACTATGGAGAGACATTCACCCCAGTTGCAAGATTGGAGGGTGTAAGAACTCTACTTGCATATGCAACTGATAAAGGATTTAAAGTCTATCAAATGGATGTGAAGTCTAAATTTCTAAATAGGATACTAGAAGAAGAAGTATATATTGAACAAGGTGATGGATTTGTTGACCCATGTAAGAGGAACATGGTTTGTAGATTTCACAAGGTGTTATATAGACTGAAGCAAGCACCAAGAGCATGGTATGAAAGATTGCACAATTATCTGATGAAGATTGGATTTGCAAGAACTAATGACAAAAACAATCTGTATTTGAAGACAGAGCAAGGTAAACGAATTTTATTGGCTGAAGTTTTTATGGATGACATCATATTCAGTGGACAAGATATGATATGTAAGGCATTTTCAAAAGAGATTCAAACTAAATTTGAAATGTCTATGTTTGGAGAGATAAAATTATTTATTGGACTACAAATACATCATATGAAGAATGGTATCTATATTACAAAATCAAAATATATCAAGGAGATACTAAAAACTTTTGGTATGGAAGATTCAAAACTAGTGAGTACACCCATGGCTACTGGACAAAAGTTGACAAAGAATGATGAAACAAAAGAGGTAAATCAAACATTGTACATATCAATGATTGGTAAGCTACAATATATTGTGCATAGTAGACCTGGAATTCAAACATTAGAAGTTGGAATTGTTGCTAGATTTTATGCTAATCCAAAAGAGACACATATTATGGCAGTAAAAAGAATTCTGAGATATTTGAAAGGTATAGAAGACTATGGTCTATATTACAAAAGGAATGACAAATTTGAACTCAGAGTCTATACTGATTTTGACTGGATAGTAATATTTATGATAGAAAAAGCACCATAGGAGGAGCATTTCTTTTCGGGAAAAGATTGGTTTCTTTGACAAGAAAGAAATAGAATTGCACCTCACAATCTATAGCTGAAGCCAAGTATGTGGCAGCAGCAGTTAACTATTCCAACATTGTGTTGTTTAAGATACTACTGAAAGGTATGAAAGAGGGGATCATAGAACAAGTTGTCATATATTGTGATAACATGAGTGTGATTAATATTTCTAAAAATCTTGTAATGCACTCTAAGACAAAACATACAACTATCAAGTATCATTACTTGAGGGAGCTGGTATAGAACAAGGAAGTGAGACTAGAATATGTGAACACTAAGGAACAGTTGGCAGACATATTTACAAAAGTGTTACCCAAGGATGCTCATGAGTATCTTAGAGGTAAATTGGGGGTAATTCCCCTAACTAAGGCTAACTAGTACTGAATGGTACTGTTGCATCAAATATTTTCAATTAGAACACTTGACACATTGATGCACAGTAAGTCACATTTTTAGGATGCTTCCTAAAAATTGTGAAGTGGAAAACAAGAACAGATAAGTAAATCAGTCATACACAAAGATGATAGGAACAACATGATACAAATATTAGCATTGAGGAAAATATACATGATAAAGATGTCAATCTTTGGCATTATTGTCAAAGAGGGAGATTATTGCTAAAACAACAAGTAAAAATAATTACAGAAAATATCAGTGTGATCATAGACACACAGAGAGTCAGAATGAAACTAAAGACATTAATGAAGATTTTTTCATATCAGGAACATAGGCACTTTTTGGATTGTATGGTAACTTAGGTTTGAAATTATTGTTTTATAGTTTTGTGTTGCCATCAATGCCAAAGAGGGATATTGTTGGAAAGATTGCTACAATGTAGACAATTTTTATTTTATCATTGATGTCAAACCTTAACTAGTGAGACTATTGTTGTATGTTTGAGTACCTCATCCATTGATTGATGAAGATTTGAAAAGAATGGGATAACAAGAATACCAAAGAAATGGTTGAGTTATGAGTATAAACTAGGGTACTTGAGCATATGGCACTTTGGCAAAGTGATACGTTGTTTATCTAGCACTGACAGTTCACTGGAAGGTCAATGTCGAGCAAAGAAAAGTCAATGCCGATAAAAGTGAGTGATGCCAAGCAAAGCAAAGATGATGTCAAGCACCATTGAAATGCCAAGGGAGACAGTGAAATGTTGAGAATCAGTATTTTGTTTATTGATGAGATTTGAGATCTATGGCTTACATAATTGGTTTTATTGGGATATACATTATTAATTAAGATTGGTCCATAATCATTTAATGCATAGGAAACCATTATTAGCGCAGATTCAATGGTTAATTAATGACTTTATTGGAGAAGTAAATTAAATGTAAAGATGAAAAGATCCATTGGATCTGACGTAACCTAAGATGTATGATCTTGGTTAAGCCGCAAAAGATTTATCTGACTTAAATGAAGAGGTATAATATAATCTACTGTGGTTATTGTTAAGATAAAAGAGGGAATGAAAAGTGTTGCAAGGTTAATTGACTGAATGGAAAGATCTAAGAAGAGAAGGCTAAACAGAGAAGCAAAGAGAGATTTCTTGATGGATTTCCAAGTAGATCTAAAGTTTGAGATGTGACTGGAGGCCACTCAGTAAATTAGCATCAGAGCTAAAACTAGATTTGGATTTGCAAAGTAAGTTGTATGAATCAGATCACACCTACTGATTACTTTCTAACCATTGTAACAGTATAAATCCTTTAACCGTGTTGGCCAAATAGTCATTGTATAAATCCTCCAAACAAGGTAACATTCAGATTGGAATGTTCTAAGTCCTCTAACAAGGCCACTCCTAACAGGGTGATTAAATCCTTTGACCAAGTCACATTTTCCAGTGTGTTTTGTAACCTTTGACAGGGTTGGCTCCTCGTAGTGCATTACTTTAGAAGAGTAAAATTTTTGTAGCATGTTTCTGTTGGTTTTTATCATATTACGGTTCCATGTTAAATCATGGTGTCAAAATGTGTGAATGTTATTGTTGTGTTTTACTCTTAAGATTCTGCAAGTTTATTCCATTAATACAGTAAACTGCACACTTTTATTATTTTTTACAACCAAGCAGATCTGAGTTTTTGAAGTTGATTTAAAGTTTTATATGGGCACATCTGGACCTAAGGATAATTGATTCACCCCCCCACCCACACAAGTATTCTAAATTCATATTAACAAATACACCACCTTGTATTAAAAATAATAAAGCTTCTTTTGAAAAAACCAATCAACAAATTAATCAATAACTACCTATATTTTGGATTAGGGTTTGTTCAGAAATAGAAAATATCTTGTTAAAAGATAATATTTTTACTAGAGATTTGAAATTGGATTTTCTGAACTGGGTCATGTTTATATTTTTAAGTTTTGATTGGTTTCCTTATCTAGCAACTTCATGTTTATAGCTGGTCTAAATTACAACATCTGTGAAACCTGTGATCATACAATTTTAATTGTTACTGTCACCAGGCTTCCTTCCTTACTCATTTAGGTTTGAATTAAAATACATTACTATTGTATCCCATGTCTTGTGCTCCATTATCTCATCAATCCTTGGGCATGCAATTTAGGAGGCCATTTTTAGGGTTTTATAATTATACAAAAGTCCATATTTTGAAAAAATGTAGAGCTCCAATAGGATCTTTCTCATGAGGTATGCCCCTTGCGGGTATTGTGAAAATCCATCTATCTATGGTAGAAGAAGACTAAGTTCCAATCAATTTGGTTATGGAGTCACTATATAGAAATTATATAACAAATAATTTCATAGGCCCAAGCCTCCAAAATACAAAAGAAACACTTGCCTCTGTAAATAAATTATTTTCATCACACTTCAGTGACATTAATCTCAAAATAATACTGAGACTTTATTGATATAATATGCTAACACCTTCCCTTATCAAGCTATACTACTTACTATCATGTTCTATAATCATCTACATTCTCAAATTAAACAATTCATACCTATAATCTTGGGAGTGTATTTTCTCATCATACAATCCCTAATTATATGCATTATAGAATCCTCTTGTTGATGCTCAAATCAATAGATTGGATTTCCTATGGACTTGCCAATCCAATGTTGGGAAATCCAAGTGATTTGGCCAACTAACAAGTCACAACCAAGGCAAGGTTGGAACTTCTACAATTCTAGCTCTACAAAACCAAGGATGGTAGGCCTATACCTTGACTTATCCTTCAAGTTACAAGGAATTTATAGTAGATAAGAGACACTTCAACCTTCTCTCTCAAGTATGGCAAGGAACATGAAAGAAATCTAACAGAAAGAAATATATCATGAATAGTAAACTGAAATACTTTAATTAATTGAAAGAATGTTTAGTAAATATGTATGTAATTTTAAATGAATAGATAGATAAGATAGCACAAAACTATAAACAATGAATTGAATAACTATAATCCAAATAATGATTAGACCAGTGTATTATTCTACCATGGGAAATAGAGTCAAGATCATTCCAATCTTATGTTCAACCTCAGAGATAGTTTTATAAGAAAAATTATCACTTCAAAGGTGTTATGGAATGTACATGCAACCTAAAAAAAATTCAGAGATATTTCAAATGGGTAATACTTCTTAGATGATAGACTAATTGACTAAGGCCTAAATCAATGGAATTTAACCATGCAAAATGAGAAAACCAATTGAAAATTTAGAATATGAATCAAATAAGGAAGCATGCACATCAAACTATCACTTTGAAGAAGTTCTATTGGTTTATCCGAGGGACTAATTATAAAATGATAATGAAACTATTAAACATGTGAAAGAAAAATGACTTATCTTTATTGATTTTGAAAAAATAGTACATCCAGGTCCATGTTATACTTGTTGACTAAAAAATATCCAAATATGTGAAATTGTATTATATTGTATTCCCCGCTCTCTTTATATTTTCCATTATGTGTGTGTGTGTGTGTGTGTGTGTGTGTGTGTGTGTGTAGCTTTCACACCTCTTTGGGGTGAAAATACACAACCCTTATTAAAAATTATTTCTAAAAAATAGTAAATTAACTAAAAAATAACTACCTAACTTTTGGATTTGGCTTTGGCCAAAAATCTAAAACACATCAGGAAAAGCTAATATTTCTATTAGAGATAGGAAATTTGATTTCCCGAACTGGGTCATTTTTAGAGTTTTAAAATTTGACCATCTTTAGCCTCTGTCAATGTCATCTTCATAGTAGGTCTAAATTCCACCATATTTTGAAGGCTTCGATTAGTTAGTTCTATTTATTTGTTTCAATAAGGTTCGTTTCTTTGATCTTTTTTAGTATGGATAAACATGCTTCTTGATAATGGATTAGTACTTCTAAATTATCAAAAATTAAGGTACCACTAGTGGCTCTTTCTGGGGACGTATGCTCCCTATGAGAATAACAAGATTTTAGCTATCTCTGCAGAAGTAGACCAAGTATCCATAATTAATCTATTGCAAAGTGAAATTGCATGGCCCCAGGCCCCCAAACAAATGAACACTACTTCTTTCCTCTATCAAACACATAATTTTTTATCATGTAATACTTTGGATCTCCTGAATATGATGCCACCACTCTCATGGACAAGAGTCATTACTTTATTAACATGTTTTGACTTTTGTTTACCTTTATAAAAGTCAGCAGGTCCACAATTTTCCTTGCTAAATAGAAGATCCCCATGCATTTGATCAACCCTACAAGTAACTACATTAAGCTCTTCTTCTTGTATGTCTTTATGTACACAATCTTCCCTATACTCAAGACATTTATTCTCTTCACAAATAGGATTTTGAGATAACTCACATTCAGGAACTTCCTTCTTATCAATAATTTGATCAGATAGGATACTCGGATAATTTTTAGAACTAATATTCAACACATTCTCTTCATTATGTTTGTTTGATTCCATCTCATTTTCACATGTTTGATACACCTTTTGCTCACAATATGAAATAATGCATGTCTCACTTTCTGAATACACTTCCCCATACATATTTTGAGTTCCATCATCTTCAAAATGATCACTAGGCCCACTGCCTTTATCATGATGTTGATGGACTTGATTGCATATAAAATATTCTTCAAATAATGGACTCAAGGATATAGAGAACTCAAGCGTATCTCCATGAGATCTTTCATCTCAAACTTCTTGATGTTCATATGTTGTATGTTGTTCTATTTCATCTCCATTATTTGGTTCCTAAAATTTATCATCTTCTTCATTTAGTACCCCCTCAGTATGTACTGATCCATCAACTTGCTTATCATGGTGCATTTAGAAAAAAATTTGACCACTCTTCTCAATATGTTTTTGATATTCCATGTCTAGTAAACATGAAATTTCTTCTGTGCTGAGAATATCTTCTTCCTCATCATCATGGTCATTGATACCTATTTCCATGAAAATCTTACTATGTACATATTCTACTTCAATCTGATCTGAATTTTCTTCCTCTATTTCATCATTCTTTTCTTCCCTCAATACTTCATATATTTTCTCAAGAAAATATAGTAGTTGATAATCATGGTAGATTCCTAACTCACAAAGTTTATCCATTAATTCCCTTCCTAGAGGCTAGATATTAGAAGATATTTCTTGATAGATCTTTATTATTCGCATGAACAACTATAGTGCAGGTTCACCTTTATATCTTTCCAAATTGAAAAATGTATCCAAAGGGGACATGTCAGATTCTTCTTCCAAAATACAATTTGGCTCTCTTTCATCTTCATAGCACATGTATTGTTCACATCATATGTTTTCTTCTTCACCACTGGCATCATGAAAGATATCAAGAAACCACTGCTCAAATTGTCTCCATGATGAGATGGATTGTGTGGGTAGTGATTCATATAATTGTCTGACATTATCTTTTAACATCCTAAAAAATAGCATCATCACCTAATCCTCTGTAGAAACCTCATAATCTTCTATGAATGTATAAAATGCAGCCAAGTGTTGTAGTGTCAATTCATCCCATTCTCCATGAAACTTTGGTAGAAGTTGTGAAATTTTAGGAAATAACTAATTTGGGATGCATTGAAATCTCCTAAGATCTAATGGCCTCATACCATCTAGAATAAAAGGATTACCTTGAAATGATGGATATATTTGAAAAAACAATCCACCATCTCCTTATCAATCTTCTCCCTCAATAAAGTAACTAACTAAAATGCTTTGTTCAATAGAGTCGCCACCTTCTTATCAGAAGGAAAATACTTACTCTCTTTTGAGTTATTTTCTCCCAATAGAGTCTTAAATATATAACTAGAGCTTCTAGGTAAAATACAAAATATTATTTTGAACTATTCCCCATCAGAGTTGCCAATCTGGTGGTGCTCAAATCGACAGATTGAATTTCCTATGGACTTGACAATCCAATGTTGGGAAATCCTAGTGATTTGGCCAACTAACAAGTCACAACGAAGGCAAGGTTGGAAATTCTACAATTCTGGCTCTACAAAACCAAGGCTGGTAGGCCTATACTTTGACTTATCCTTCAAGTTACAAGGCTTTTATAGTAGATAAGAAACACTTCAACCTTCTCTCTCAAGTATGGCTAGGAACTTGAAAGAAATATAGTAGAAAGCAATATATTATGAACTATAAACTGAAATAATTTAAGTAATTGAAAGAATGTTTATTAAATGTGTGTCTAATTTGAAATGAATAGATAGATAAGATAGCACAAAACCATAAACAATGAACTGAATAACTATAATCTAAATAATGATTAGACCAATGTCTTATTCTACCATCGGCAATAGAGTCAAGATCCTTCCAATCTTATGTTCAACCTCAGAGATAGTTTTACAAGAAAACTTATCACTTCAAAGGTGTTATGGAATGTACATGCAACCTAAAACAAATTTAGAGATATTTCAAATGGGTAATACTTCTCAGATGACAGACCAATTGACTAAGGCCTAAATCAACAGAATTTAACCATGCAAAATGAGAAAACCAATTGAAAATATTGACTATAAATCAAATCAGGAAGAATGCACATCAAACTATCACTTTGAAGAAGTTCTATTGGTTTATCCAAGGGACTAATTGTAAAAGAGTAATGAAACTATTACACATGTGAAAGAAAAATGACTTATCTTTATTGATTTTCATAAAATAGTACATCCAGGTCCATGTTATACTTGTTGATTAAAAAATATCCAAATATGTGAAATTGTATTATATTGTATTCCCCGCTCTATTTACATTTTACCTAATGTATATATATGTGTGTGTGTGTGTGTGTGTGTGTGTGTGTGTGTGTGTGTGTGTGTGTGTGTGTGTGTGTGTGTGTGTGTGTGTGTGTGTGTGTGTGTGTGTGTGTGTGTGTNTATATATATGTGTGTGTGTGTGTGTGTGTGTGTGTGTGTGTGTGTGTGTGTGTGTGTGTGTGTGTGTGTGTGTGTGTGTGTGTGTGTGTGTGTGTGTGTGTGTGTGTGTTTGAGTATCTTTCACACCTCTTTAGGGTGAAAAGACACAACCCTTATTATAAATTAATTTGAAAAAATAGTAAATTAACTAAAAAATAACTAACTAAATTTTGGATTTGGCTTTGGCTGAAAATATAAAACACATTGTGAAAAGATAATATTTTTTCTAGAGATAGGAAATTGGATTTCCCAAACTGGGTCATTTTTAGATTTGTAAAAATCGACCATCTTTATCCTCTGTCGGTGTCATCTTCGTAGCAGGTCTGAATTCCACCATTTTCTGAAGGCTTCAATTAGTTAGTTCTATTTATTAGTTTCACCAATCTTCCTTTCTTTGAGATTTTTTAGTATGGATAAACATGCTTCTTGATAATGGATTGGTACTTCTAAATTATCAAAAATTAGGGTACCACCAGTGGCTCTTTTTGGGGACGTATACTCCCTATAAGCGTAGCGAGATTCTAGCTATCTCTAGAGAAGTAAACCAAGTATCCACACTTAATCTATTACAAAGTGAAATTGTGTGGCCCTAGGCCCCCAGAAAAATGAACACTTCTTGTTTCCTCTATCAAACACATAATTTTTATCATGTAATACCTTTAGAAAAATCAGTACATCCGCTGTTGTCCTTGCTAAATAGAAGATAACCATGCATTTTATCAACCCTACAAGTAACTAGATTAATCTCTTCTTCTTGGATGTCTTTATGTACACGATCTTCCCTATACTCAAGACATTTTTTCTCTTCACAAAAAGGATTTTGAGATAACTCACATTCAGGAACTTCCTTCTTATCAATAATTTGATTAGATAGGATACTCGGATAATTTTCAAAACTAATCTTCAACACATTCTCTTCATTATTTCTATTTGATTCCATCTCATTTTCACATGTTTGATACACCTTTTTCTGACAGGATGAAATAATGCATGTCTCACTTTCTGAATACATTTCCACATACATATTTAGAGTTACATCATCTTCAAAATGATCAGTAGCCCAAATGCCTTTATCATGATGTCGATGGATTTGATTGCATAGAAAATATTCTTCAAATAATGGATTCAAGGATATAGAGAACTCGAGCATATCTCCATGAGATATTTCATCTCAAACTTCTTCCTGTTCATATGTTGTATGTTGTTCTATTTCATCTTTGTGATTTGGTTCCTAAAATTTATCATCTTCTTCATCTATTACCCCCTTAGTATGTACTGAGCCATCAACTTGTTTATCATGGTGCATTGAGAAAGAAATTTGACCACTCTTCTCCACATGTTTTTGATATTCCATGTCTAGTAAACATGAGATTTATTCTGTGCTGAGAAGATCTTCTTCCTCATCATCATGGTCATTGATACCTATTTCCATGAAAATATTATGACGTACATATTCTACTTCAATCTATTTTGAATTTTCTTCCTCGATGTCATCATTCTTTTCTTCCCTCAATACTTCACATATTTTCTCAAGAAAATCTAGTAGTTAAGAATCATGGTAGATTCCTAACTCACAAAGTTTATCGATTAATTCCCTTCCCAGAGGCCTAATATCCAAAGGTATTTCCTGATAAATCTTTATCATTCTCATGAACAACTGTCGTGAAGGTTCACCTTTATATCTTTCCAAACTGAAGAATTTATCCAAAGGGGACATGTTAGATTCTTCTTCCAAAATATAATTTGGCTCTCTTTCATGTTCATAGCACATGTATTATTCATAACACATGTTTTCTTCTACACCACTGGCATCATGAAAGATATCAAGAAACCACTGCTCAAATTGTCTCCATGATGAGATGCATTGTGTGGGTAGTGATTCATATACTTGTCTGACATTATCTTGTAAGATAATGAAAAATAGCCTCATCACCTGATCCTCTGTAGAAACCACATAATCTTTGATGAATGTATAAATTGGAGCCAAGTGTTGTAGTTTCAATTCATCCCATTCTCCATGGAACATTGGTAGAAGTTGTGAAATTTTAGGAATTAACTTATTTGGGATGCATTGAAATCTCCTAAGATCTAATGGCTTCATACCATCTACAATAAAAGGATTTCTTTGAAATGATGGATACATTTGAAAAAAAAATCAACCATCTCCTTATGAGTCTTCTCACTCAGTAAATTCACTAACTAATATTCTTTGTTCAATAGAGTCGCCAACTTCTTATTAGAAGGAAAATACTTACTGTCTTCTGAGTTATTTTCTCTGAGTAGAATCTTAAATATATCACTAGAGCTTGTAGGTAGAATACAAAAATGCTCTTTTGAACAATTCCCCAGCATAGTCGCCATTCTGTTGGTTCCCAAATTGATAGATTGGATTTCCTATGGACCTTCCAATCCAATGTTGGGAAATCTGAGTGATTTGGCCAACTAACAAGTCACAACCAAGGCAAGGTTGGAACTTCTACAATTTTGGCTCTACAAAACCAAGGCTAGTAGGCCTATACCTTGACTTATCCTTCAATTTATAAGGATTTTATAGTAGATAAGAAACACTTCAACCTTCTCTCACATGTATGGCAAGGAACTTGAAAGAAATCTAACAAAAAGCAATCTATCGTGAACAGTAAACTCAAATACTTTAAGTAATTGAAAGAATGTTTAGTAAATGTGTATATAATTTGAAATGAATAGATAGATAAGATAGGACAAAACTATAAACAATGAACTAAATAACTATAATCCAAATAATGATTAGACCAGTGTCTTATTCTACCATGGGCAATAGAGTCAAGAGCATTCCAATCTTATGTTAAACCTCAGAGACAGTTTTACAAGAAAACTTATCATTTCAAAGGTGTTATGGAATGTACATGCAACCTAAAACAAATTCAAAGATATTTCAAATGGGTAATACTTCTTAGATGATAGACCAATTGACTAAGGCCTAAATCAATGGAATTTAACAATTCAAAATGAGAAAACTAATTGAAAATGTAGACCGTGAATCAAATCAGGAAGCATGCACGTCAAACTATCACTTTGAAGAAGTTCCATTGGTTTATCCGAGGGACTAATTGTAAAATTATAATGAAACTATTACACATGTGAAAGAAAAAAGACTTATCTTTATTGATTTTTAAAAAAATAGTACATCCAGGTCCACGTTATAGTTGTTGATTAAAAAATATCAAAATATGTGAAATTCTATTATTTTGTATTCCCTTCTCTCTTTAAATTTTACATTATGTGTGTGTGTGTGTGTGTGTGTGTGTGTGTGTGTGTGTGTGTGTGTGTGTGTGTGTGTGTGTTTCACACCTCTTTGGGGTGAAAAGACACAACCCTTATTACAAATTATTTTGAAAAAAAAGTAAATTAACTAAAAAATAACTAAATAACTTTTGGTCAATTGTGAATTGGTCGACTGGTGAAGTTCAATGGTTCTCATTGAGCCCACCAGGGTTCAAATCTCGTGAAGACATCTGATAAGGGATGAGGCCAGGATCATGCCCCTCAGTCCTTGGCTCTTAGCCAAAGAGAATGAACTATTCTCAAAAAAAAAAAAAAAAACTACCTAACTTTTGGATTTGGCTTTGGCCAAAAATCTAAAGCACATTGTGAAAAAATAATATTTCTACTAGACATAGGAAATTTGATTTCCCAAACTAGGTCATTTTTAGATTTTCAAAATTCGACCATCTTTAGTCTCTGTCAGTGTCATCTTCGTAGAAGGTCTAAATTCCACTATTTTCTAAAGGCTTCGATTAGTTAGTTCTATTTATTTGTTTCACCAAGCTTCCTTCCTTTGATATTTTTTAGTATGGATAAACATGCTTCTTGATAATGGATTGGTACTTCTAAATTATCAAAATTTAGGGTACCACCACCTCTATTATGAACTTCTCTACTATGTATAGATATACTTTTTGGAAATATTTCTACAATATAGACAATTGTTATTTTGTCATTGATGTCAAACCTTTACTTATGATACTATTTCTATATGTTTGAGTGCCATATCTATTGATTGATGAAGATTTTAAGAATAGGATAACAAGAAGACCAAAGAAAAGGTTGTGTTATGAGTACACATCTGTGTACCTTATCATTTGGTAGTTTGGAAAAGTGATATGTTGTTTATCTTTCGCTGATAGTTCACTCAAAGGTCAATGCCGAGCGAAGCAAATTTGATGTTGAGAAAAGAGAAAGGTGGTGCCGAGAAAATAAAAGATGATGTCGAGTGCCATTGAAAAGTCGAGGGAGACAGAGAAATCTGAGCAATAGTATTTTAATAATTGATGAGATTTGAGATCTCTGGCTGACATATTGATTTTATTGGAATATATATTGTTAATTAATATTGGTCCACACCCATTTAATGCACGGGAAACCATTATTAGTGCATGGATTCAATGTTTAATTAATGACTATATTGGAGAAGTAAATAAAATGTAATGATGGAAAGATACATTGGATCTAACCTAATCTAAGATCTACGATCTTGATTAAGTGGCAAAAGATCTATCTTACCTAGATGAAGAGGTATAATATAACCTACAGAGGTTATTGTCATTTTATTCAAGTGTAAGGAGATTTTGTATGCAAGAGTATTGCATGGTTAATTGAATAATTGGCAAGACCTAGAAAAGAAGGTTGAGCAAAGAAGTAGAGAGAGATGAAAATGGAGGCCACTCAGTGAATTAGCATTAGAGCTGAAATTGGATCTGGATTTGCAAAATAAGTTATATGTATAAGATCACACCTACTGATTACTTTCTAGCCATTGTATCAGTTGAAATCCTTTCACCAGGTTGACCTAATAGTCATTGTATAAATCCTTTGAACAAGGTGACATTTAGATTGGAATGTTTGAAGTCCTTTTACAAGGCCACTCCTGACAGGGTGATTAAATCCTTTAACCAAGTCACATTTGACAGTGTGTTTTGTAACCTTTAAGATGGTTGGATCCTAACAGAGCTCACTTCTGAAGAGTGAAATTTTGGTAGCATGTTACTGGTAGTTTTTACCATAATGGGTTTCCACACTAAATCATGGTGTCAAAATGTGTGAATGTTTATGTTGTTTTTTACTGTTAAGTTTATGTAAGCTTATTTCGTTGGTATAGTAAAACTGCACACTTTTGTTTATTATTGCTGCCAAGCAGATCTAAGTTTTTGAAGTGGTATAAAGTTTTATATGGGAACATCTAGACTTGAGGATAAATGATTCACCCCCACCATCTCAGTTATTCTAAATTCATTCTAACAATTGGTATCAGAGCTTTGTTCTCTTGAAATAGTTTGAAGGTACTTGGAGTTAAAGATCAAGATGTATAAAAGGGATGGACCGAAGATTAACAAGGAAAAATTTCCTACATGGAAAAGTTTGATGAAAATTCACTTGGATGGTATTGTTCATTCTTCTAAATGAAATATTGAAGAAGAATATCTAGCCCCTAGTGGAGTTCTGAATGTTACACAATTAAGAGAAAAGCATGAACATAATCAAGCAATGTTGGAACTTGCATTATCCCTGAACTATCATGAATTTGAGGACATCAAGGACTATACAAGCACAAAGAAGATATGGGATGCCCTTCAAATCATCTATGGAGGTGATACGAATGTACTAAGAGCCAAATATTAAATCTTGAGAAGTAATTTTGATGATTAAAAAATGCAAGAAGGAGAAAATATAGTGCAATATTATGATAGGATAAAGGAAGTTGTAAATGCTATTAGAGGAGCTAAGGGAACCATTAATGATGACACTATCATGAGAAAGGTATTGAGAACGCTTGTTCCTATTTATGCTATTAGAGTATCTAAAATTCAAGAACTAAGATGTACTCCTAACAACAATTTGACTCTAGAAAGTTTGGTTGGCTGACTTACTACATTTGAGATGTCAAATTTTTATAACTATACTCCACAAATTGTTGAATCCGCATTTAAGTCACAGATGGCCATAAAAAAATCAAGGAAAGAAAATAAATGTGTGAGTATTGACAGTGACACATTAGATGATGATCTAGACGAGCTTGAGGAACTTATGGCAAGGAGACTAGCTAGAGGAAAAGGAAAATTTAGAGGTAAACTTCCTATTATTTTTTTTCTTGTAACAAACTTGGTTATATTTCTACTAGATGTCCTCTTAAGAATGAGAAAGATGAAAGAAGAGACAACAAGTAAAAAGATAGAAAGGATGACCAAGACTACAAAAAGTACAAGGATTACAAAGACAAAGGTAAGAAATATTGCTATATAGCTGAAGAAGCCTTTGATAGTGAATCAGATAAATCTGATGAAAATGATATAGAAGTTGTGTATATTGCAATGAAAGATCATTATTATGATGATGAGAAAACTGCACTAATTTCTTAAATGAGTAAATGTGATCATTAGATTATTGATAGTGGTTGTTCAGATCACATGACTGGTGATAAGGATAAATTTGAAACTTTAGATCAATGTAAAGGTGGATATGTTAAGTTTTGTAATAATATACCTTATAGAGTTAAAGGGAAAGGATCAAATCAATTGAATGACAAGATTAGATGTGATGATTTGTATTGGGTTAATGATCTTAAGTATAACTTGTTGAGTGTTGCACAACCGAACACTTCTGGTTATAGAATTGATTTCCATCATAGGAAAGCAAATATCTATGATGCCAATGGAGAATTAGTTGGTAGTGGTGAGCATACTAGAGGTAACTTATTTTATCTAGACTTAGCTAAAGAGACATGCTTGTTTCCACAATATAATGATGTTTGGTTTTTGAATAAGAGGCTATGTCATGTTAACTTTCATAACTTTGTAAGAATAAACAAATCAAAAAAGGTTAGAGGGCTACCTAAGTTAAAGAAACCTAAGAATACAATGTGTAAGAAATGTCAATTGGGAAAAATGACTAAATCTAGCTTTAAGAGAAAAACTCATACTTATGAGAATATTTTGGAATTGGTTCATACTGACCTTTGTGGACCTATTGGTGAGAGAAGTTAGTATGGAGACAAATATTTTATTCTATTTTTAGATGACTACTCTAGGATGATGACTGTTATGTTTCTTAAAGAAAAATATGATGCATTTCAGTTATTTAAATAATACTTGGCAAAAGATGAAAATGAAACAGGTAAGAGTCTGAAATGTCTGAGATCTGACAGAGGAGGTGAGTTCATTTCTAATGAGTTTAATAGGTTCTATAATGACTGGGGGATAAAAAGATAGATGTCCATACCTAGGACACCACCACAGAATTGTATAGATGAAAGAAGAAATTGATCTATCATGGATTGTGCCAGAACACTAATGATGGAGAAAAATGTTGCACAAAAATATTGGAGAGAAGTTGTAAGTACATTAGTTTATATGTTGAACAGAGTACAAATCAAGAAAGGAACAAATTCAACACCTTATGAACTATGGTATGGGTATGCACCTACTGTGAGTTATTTTAAAGTCTTTGGGAGTAGATGTTTCATACTGAAGCATAATAGAAATAGTAAACTTTAAGCTAAAGGAGAAGAAGGCATATTTATTGGATATTCTACTAAGAGTAAAGCATACAAGTGTTTGAATTCTAACACTAAAAAAATTGTGGAAAGTGCAAATGTTAGAATTGATGAATATGTAGAGAGAAATGAAGATGAAAGCATGATTAAGCCTGAAAGTTACATATCATTCACTTATCCTAAAGACAAGGATTCTAATGAAACTAAAAATGAAGTTGCCAAGAAATAGTCTGCACCTACCAAGACATAGAACAAAATTGTCGAGCAATAGGAGGTGACTACCGAGCTATCTAATGGAGGTGCTGAGTCACATTTTCAAGCTCAACTAAACATGAATGATCAAACTGAAGCCGAGAAAGAGCCTACATTGGAAAAATACATGAGGAGGCACCATAAACCTGATCAAATAATAGGAACAAAGGATTCTATAGTTATGAAAAGAAGAAAATTAAGAGAAGACACATGTTTTCTATGTGATTTTGAGCCTAAGATAGTAAAATATTCTTTAGACAATGAAGACTGGATTCAAGCCATGAATGAAGAAATAGAACAGATGGAAAAGAACAAGACATGGACACTAGTACCAAGGCCTGACAACAAAAATGTAATTGGTACTAAGTGGGTATTTAGAAACAAACTAAATGAACATGGTTAGGCAACAAGGAATAAAGAAATACTGGTATGCAAAGCTTATGCACAAGAGGAAGGAATTGACTATGTAGAGACATTCACCCCAATTGTAAGATTTGAAGGTGTAACAACTCTACTTGCATATGCAGCCTACAAAGGATTTAAATTTTATCAAATGGATGTGAAGTCAACATTTCTAAATGGGACATTAGAAGAAGAAGTATATATTGACCAAGCTGATGGATTTTTTGACCAAAGCAAGAGGAACATGGTTTGTAGACTGCACAAGGCATTATATGGACTAAAAAAAGCACCCAGAGCATGCTATGAAATATTGCACAATTATCTGATAAAGATTAGATCTGCAAGAACAAATGACAACAACAATCTATAGTTGAAGACAGAGCAAGGAAAAGGAATTTTATTGGCAGAAATTTTTATTCATGACATCATATTTAGTGGACAAGATATGATATGCAAATCATTTGCAAAAGGGATTCAAACTAAATTTTAAATGTCTATGTTTGGTGAGATAAAATTCTTTGTTGGTTTACAAATATATCAAATGAAGAATGGTAACTATATCACTCAATCAAAATATGTCAAGGAGATACTAAAAATTTTTGGTATGGAAGATTCAAAATCAGTGAGTACAACCATGGCTACTAGACAAAAGTTGACAAAGAATGATGATACAAAAGAGGTAAATCAAACACTTTATAGATCAATGATTGGTAAGTTGCAATATATTTTACAAAGTAGACCTGATATTGCATTAGCAGTTGGAATTGTTTCTAGATTTTCTACTAATCCAAAAGAGACACATATAATGGCAGTGAAAAGAATTCTAAGATATTTGAAAGGTATAAAAGATTATGGCCTATATTACAGAGGGAATGACAAGTTTTAACTAAGATTTTATACTGATTCTGACTGGGCTGGTAATCTAGATGATAGGAAAAGCACCACAGGAGCATTTATTTTGGGAAAAAGATTAGTTTCCTAGACAAGAAAGAAACATAATTGCACCTCACAATCTATAGTTGAAGCCGAGTATGTGGCAGCAGAATTTAATTGTTCAAACATTGTGTGGTTGAAGATACTACTGAAAGGTATGAAGGAGGAGATCACAGAACCAGTTGTCATATATTTTGATAACATGAGTGCCATTAATATTTATAAAAATCCTATAATTCACTCTAAGACAAAACATATAGCTATCAAGTATCATTACTTGAGGGAGCTACTTCAAGACAAGGAAGTGAGACTGGAATATGTACATACTAAGGAATAGTTGGTAGACATATTTACAAAAGCATACCCAACGATGCTCATGAGTATGTAAGAGGTAAATTGGGCATGATTCCCCTAGCATAGGATAAATAGTTCTGAATGGTACTATTGCATCAAATTTTTTACTCAGAACACTTGACACATTGATGCATAGTGAGTCACATTTTTAGTATGCTGCCTAAAAACTGTGAAGTGGAAGACAAGAAAAGAAAATAAGATGAGTCATAAATAAAGATGACAGGAACATCATGATACCAAGCTTAGAACAAGATGAATCTTCATAATAAAGATGTCAACATCTTTGGCATTATTGTCAAAGAGGGAGATTATTGCTAAACCAAATTATTGATACAAACAACAACTATGAGAGAGATATTACTGAAAGAGGGAGCTGAACATGTAACAAAACTCAATGTGATTATAGACATAGAGGGATTCAGAATGAATCTAAAGACATTAATGAAGATTTTTTCATATCAAGGAACACACACACACTTTTTGGATTGTATGGTAAGTTTGGTTGGAAATTATTATTTTACAGTTGCCATCAATGCCAAAGAGGGAGATTGTTGGAAAGATTTCTATAATGTAGACAATTTTTATTTTGTCATTGATATAAAACCTTAATTGGTGAGACTATTTCTATATAATTGAGTACCATATCTATTGATTGATGAAGACTTGAAGAATAGGATAACAATAAGACCGAAGAAAAGGTTGAGGTATGATTATACACCAGGGTACTTGATCATTTGGCACTTTGGCAAAGTGATATGTTGTTTAGCTTTCACTGACAGTTCACTGTAAGGTCGATTTCAAGCAAAGAAAATTTGATGATGAGAAAAGTGAAAGGTGATTCCGAGAAAAGAAAAGATGATGCTGAGTGCCAGTGAAATGCCGAGGGAGACAGAGAAAGTTGAGCAGCTATATTTTAATAATTGATGAGATTTGAGATCTCTGGCCGACATAGTTGATTTTATTGGGATATGTATTGTTAATTAAAATTGGTCCACACTCATTTAATGCATGAGAAACCACTATTAGTGCATGAATTCAATGTTTAATTAATGACTATATTGGAGAAGTAAATAAAATGTAATGATGGAAGGATCTGTTGGATCTTACCTAACCTCAGATTTACGATCTTGATTAAGCAGCAAAATATCTATCTGACCTAGATGAAGAGGTATAATATAACCTATAGAGGTTATTTTCATTGTATCCAAGTGTAAGGAGAATTTGTATGCAAGAGTATTGCATGGCTAATTGACTTATTTGCAAGACCTATAAAAGAAGGCTAAGTAGAGAAGCAGAGAGATATTGCTTGACAGATTTCCAAGTAGATTTGAAGTTTGAGATGAAAATGGAGGCCACTCATTGAATTAGCATTAGCACTAAAATTGTATCTGGATTTGCAAAGTAAGTTGTATGTATCAGATCATACATGTTGATTACTTTCCAACCATTGTACTAGTTCAAATCCTTTAACCAGGTTGACCTAACGATCATTGTAGAAATCCTTTGAACAAGGTGAAATTCAAATTGGAATGTTCTAAGTTCCCTAACAAGGCCACTCCTAATAGGGTGTTTAAATCCTTTAACCAGGTCACATTTGATAGTGTTTTTTGTAACCTTTAATAGGGTTGGCTCCTAACAGAGCTCACTTAAGAAGAGTGAAATTTTGGTAGCATGTTACTAGTGGTTTTTCCCATATTACGTTTCCATGTTAAATCATGGTGTCAAAATGTGTGAATGTTTATGTTGTGTTTTACTATTAAGTTTCTATAAGCTTATTTCATTGGTACAGTAAAACTACACACTTTTGTTGTTTATTTCTGCCGAGCAGATCTGAGTTGTTAAAGTGGTATAAAGTTTTATATGGGCACATTTGGACCTGAGAATAATTGATTCACCCCCCCTCTTAGTTATTCTAAATTCATTCTAACAATACTCACTTCTAACTTAGAAACATATATATCCTGAGTTCTAATGCTATTAATCATACCATATAAAATGATATTATAAGAAATCAAACTTGTGATTCTACGAAGACCAATGAATTCATTATTATTCCCATTTTAACTATGATAGTCCCACAAAAGCACATTCCCTTCTATAAATTAGATTCATGCAGGTTTGAAACTTTCACCGTGTCTGAAGCTTTGATAATGTTAAAACTTGTGAAATCACTTATTTCTTTAGGTACATCCTTGGATGATGATATCACACTCTCCACATTATATTGTTCAACCTCAAAACTCATTATACTATCCATACTATCTAAAAATTTGTCACCCTCCTAATATAATGGTCTTGAGAACATAGATAAATCCTCTTTAAAAATATCATCAAAATAGTTTGTATGATATTTTTCCATTGTCTCATCATGTAATGGATTCAAAACAAATTTGGAGTGATTATTAGATGTACTTTATTATGTATTTTGATCATAATGTATACTTTCACTAAATTTATCATATTATTGAGTTTCATCAAGTGCTTCATCAACAAGGCCAATATCTTTATTACATACATAAATTTACTCCTTTCATATGTGCATTGATTCACTAATATGTTTGTTTTGAGGAGCTAAGAAATTTTTTGGACTGTTCTCAACATATTTATGATATTCTATATCTCAAAAATCTGAAATCTTCATTAACATAATAATATCTTCATCCTTATCATCATAATCACTAATATGCATTTACATACAAATCTCACAATGTATGAATTATTCTTCATATTTATGAAATTCAACACAAGTGTCATCATGGTTCTCAAGTATGGATGTTTCATTATCTTCCACATGTCTAGTGCATTCCTCTTCCTAAATATGTACTGCAGATAGATGATACATATAAGATTGTCAAAGTCAACTTATTCTGAAACATCCCCATCTAGGTATTCTTCATCCATTATGTTGATATTAAGCTTCAACCTAGACTCACCTGAGATTTCTAATTGATGAACTTTATTTGACAATTTCTTGTATAGAGGAATGATGTCTGAAGGTATTTACTAATAAATATTTACCATCCTAATAAGAAAATAGGCTACAAATTGACTTTCATATCTTTCCAAATTGAAAAATGTATCTAATCAAGATGTGTAAGCTTCTTCTTCCATAATGTAATTATGATTTTCACCCTATTCATAACACATGTTATCTTTCATAGAAATGGGTTAAGTCAGAGGGGAGCGATGAATTAGTTACCACAAATACAAATCCAAGTCCCTTCGATTTATTAAACAAACTTATCACTTTGCTTGGTTAATAAGAGATATTATGTTGTTACTCGGTTAACAATGAAATTTTAAGATATGAAATGTGTTTAACCTTTAGGGATTAAATGCAGAAGCATAAAGCATAAAGAAAATAACATGTACATATATGACACCAAGATTTACCATGGAAACCCAATTTGGGAAAACAAACAATTTCAAGTTGTTACTAACTTTCCCTCTTCTAAAGTGAGCCCTCTTAGGAGCCAACCCTATTAAAGGTTACAAAACACACTATAAGGTGTGACCCTGTTAGAGGATTTAATCACTCTCTTAGGAGTGGCCTTGTTAGAGGTCTTCAAACACTTCAATGTAGAAATGCTACCTGGTGAGAGGATTTATGAAGAGAATGTTAAGTCTACTCTGTTAAGAGATTTGGATCACTTCTACAATTGTTAGAGAGTAACAATGAGTTGACCTTATTGAAGAAGAAATTGTCTGGTGCACGACTACCTCTACTGTAGGAAGTTTGAAAGCTACTTTCTACTGCTGAAATTTTGAAAGTTGCATGCAGACTAAATGATCAAAAAGAGATCAATATGTTTGAATGTAATATGGCTTGAATTCAATTTTATTTAATTATATTCAATTGAATGTAATGAAGCCTAATTTATATAGGATGAAAGGATGTAATAAGAGTTGATTGCCTAAGGTGGCATAGTAGGCCTTGAAGGCAAATATGTTAAGTATTAGGCTAGAATTAGTGAATTTAATATTGTGTTAAGGTCCTACATGGACATATTTTTGAATTATTATAGTTTAGAGAGTCAATAAGATAATTTTGAATTTTTAAAGATTTGTAATGTATCGGTTAGGTGACAAATGGAGGCAAAAGGCTAAAAATAGCTTACCTTGCATGCAGAGGAATCCCAATCATTTGGGATTAGTTATGTAAGTTATTATATGTCTATGTATGCCTTGGAAGGCCTGAGAGGATGAGAGGTGAGGAGAGGAGGATAAAATGTATGAATTATTCTCTGATATGTAAATAAAGTTCTAATTTTTTGCAAGTTCAGTTTGAGTTTTTATCACATAAAATGCGGTGTTTTTGTGGGGGTCATATCTCCCAACTCCACTATTGGATCTTTCTCATTTACGAGTATGTTCTAGAGAACCTAATTATTCCCATTCTCACTAGAGGGATTTTGAAAATTTTATGTATTGTAAAATTTATGTATGATTGTTTACAAGTCTATGCAGAGGGTAGTGACTAGACAATTTTGGAGTCATTTTCAAGATGCATGCACTAGTGCTTAGTGACTCTATATCAAGTGGTATCAAGTAGTATTAGAGAAAGGAGAGGGATGAATAGTTAAGAAGCCTAAAAATCTCCCTAGAAGAAGGTGAAGAAATATTAAATAAACTTGAGAAGATGCTTAAGGATGCTACAAGTTGGCACTTAAGGGGGAAGAAGAAGGTGAAGTGGCCTATTCAGAGACTAGTTGCAATAGCAAGGAAGAAGACAGAGGTTCAAGAAGTAGAGGGTACAAGTAATGGTTCTCTTGATGAACCTATGATGAAGGGTGTAAAGAATTATGATGAAGCCTTGGTTGATGCTGGAGGAGATAGCATAGAGACAAGTCTAGAGAGGCTTAAGGTTTAGGAATCTAATTTATGGGATGAGTTTGTTGCTGTAGTGAAAGAATGACAAAGTTATGGAGGAATTTTGGAGGCATATGAGGGAGAAGCCTTCAATGAAGAGAATGAATTTATAGAGATGGGCCATGAGAAGTTTGAACAGATGAAAAAAATTTCTCCTAGCATGGAGATAGCACAACATGTATCAGAAATATAGATTTGGGATCATAAATTGGTCTACTTTTTTCCCATGGGAGGTAAAATAAGAATGGAAATGCAAGATTGCATGATGAGGTAGAAACATGAGAGCATATCGTCAATCATGAATGATGATCTTTTCAAACCAAGGGTGAAGATAAAATGGTTTTAATTTCTAACACTTGTTTTTTGTAGGTTTCTAAGGGGACTTGGAAAGATTTTAAAGCTATGGAGTATGGTGTAGGAGCACCTCTGTTGCACAAAGTTTGAAAGCTACTTTCTGCTACAGAAATTTTGAATGTTACACGAATACTAAATGATCAAAAAAAGATCAATATGTTTGAATGTAATATGTCTTGAAGCCAATTTGATGTAATTAGATTCAATTGAATGTAATGAAGCCTAATGTATAAAGGATTAAAGGATGTAATAAGAGTTGATTTCCTAAGGTGACATAGTAGGCCTAGAAGGCCAATAGGTTGTCTTACATTAGAATTTGTGAATTTAATATTGTTTTAAGGTCCTACATGGACATATTTTCAAATTCTTAGAGTTTAGAGATTCAATAAGACAAGTTTGAATGTTTAAAGATTTTTAATGTATCAATTAGGTGATAAATTGACACAAAAGGCTAAAAAAAAGCTTTCCTTGCATGCAAAGGAATCCCAATCATTTGGGATCAGTTATGTAAGTTATTCTACATCTATGTAAGCCTCATAAGGAATGAGAGGATGAGAGGTGGTGAGAGGAGGATAAAATATATGAATCATTCTCTGAGATGTAAATAAAGTTTTGATTTTTTGCATGTCCAGTTTTAGTTTTTATCACAAAAAATTGGGTGATGTTGCGGGGGTCATATATCCCAACTCCATCATTAGATCTCTCTCATTTTAGAGTATGTTTTAGAGAATCTAATTATTTCCATCCTCGCAGGAGGAATTTTGAAAATATTATGTGTTGTAAACATTATGTATGACTACTTATGAGTCTATGCAGAGAGAAACAACTAGACAGTTTTGGAGTCATTTTTACGATGGATGAACTAGTGCTTAGTGACTCTGCATCACTATCTTTGTAGATTCAGATCTATATTCTGGCATTAAGTGGAACCTCACTGATCAAACATTATTTTGCAACTCGGTCAAGATATTTTGTCAATAATCAGAATTCCCTCTTTCTTTGCCTTCACTCTTCATATAAAAACTCTACTACATTCACATATCCAATCCAAAATTTACCTTGTATATATATGATAGGCCTTCTAAAGTTACCTTGAATACCCTTCTAGATAAATAATACAACTCAAATATGTCAGATAAAATTAACTAATTAAATATAAATTATAAACTATTGTAAGTCGGCTAACACTAAATTTACTATATTTCCTGAGTGAACTCAGTTAGGACAAAAATTCCTTCATTAACTGAAAGAGCTTGGTTAATACATAAAATCACTTGCTTGATACTAGAGTCTTCTTCAATGCCTAAGAGAGCTCAACATACACTGACTATTCTTGGTTAGGTTTATACATTTGTGTAAGATTAATAAATTTGTGTAACATCAATGACAATACACAATTGAATAATTATCTTCAACAATCTCCCTCTTTGGCGTTGATGGCAACACAACATGTCATTATACAAATAATTTTAGTGTAACGAAAAGCAGAATAAAATTTTATAATGTCCTTAGGTTCATTCTAAATCTCATCTAGAAAACTCCCTCTATCTTCACAGTCACTGAATTACATATTTCTATCTCTTTCATCAATCTTTGTTTCTCATAAAATTTCTCCCTCTGACATCAATAATTTCTCCCTCAATACTTACTTTGGCATGAAATCAATAATATTCAATAATATCTCGCTCAATACTTTAATTGGAATGACATTAAAAATCTCTCCCTCTTTGGCATCCAAATCCAAAGACTCCATCCAATGAGGTTCTAATGTACTTAATGTACTGATTCATATGCAATAAGCTCTGACAATATGCATCGACTTGTTAGATCTTCATTGTATATCTATTAATGCATCACTAATTTGTGCTTTAGTGAGCCTCAGTTAGGGGAATCACCCCTACCTTTCCTCTAAGATACAAGAATGCATCCTTAGGTAAAGGTTCTATGAATATGTCTACAATTGTTTCTTTAGTATTCACATATTCCAACCTTACTTCCTTGTCCTGAACCAATTCTCTCAAGAAATGATACTTTATTGAAATGTGCTTAGTCTTAGTATGCATCATAGGGTTCTTTGAAATATTAATGACACTAGTGTTGTAACAATAGATAATAAATGGTTCTTTGACTTTGTCCTTCATACCTGACAGTTGTTGTTTGAAGCATATGATATTTGAAAAATTCACTACTGCAACAACATACTCTCCCTATGTTGCAGACTAAGAAATGCAATTTTATTTCTTAATAGTCCGAGAAACTAACCTCTTTCCAATAAAGAATGCTCTGCCACTGGAGCTCTTTCTATCATTGACACTTCATGCCCAATCAACATTAGTAAAAGTCTTCAAATCAAAGTTTCCTCCATTCTTATACTATAATCCATAATCTTTAGTGCCCTTAAGATATCTCAGAATCCTTTTGATATTCATCAAATCATTTTCTCTGGGATTAGCTGATAACCTTGAAAAAATACCAACTACTAATGCAATATCAAGCCTACTATGAACAAAATATTGAAGTTTACCAATCATGGATCTATAGGTAGTCTGATTTACCTGCTTTGAGTCATCATCCTTAGTGATGCAGAGGGTTTAGTGTTCTAGCCTTTCTTTCCTCCAAAATGATTATCCCTTCTACTAACCATCCAGTAGTTACTCGTCCATGTGTACTTCTCCAATATGGATCTCCTAGATCCTCTCCATCAACTTTCCTCCTAGGAATAGTTGATTCATGGAAGACACACGGTACATCTAAGATCAACTATTCCAACTAGTTCTTCAATTGCCTAGGTTTTTCACTAGAGCTTTCCCCTACAATCCCAAACCCTTGATTAGTATCTTCCCCATAAACATCATAGAATCTTGCCTATGTCCTTGGCCCATTAAAATTCCATTAGAAACATTTGACATACTTTTTAATGCTTCAACAATCCAATTATTGACAAATGCATAAGGAGGCCTAATTGGGCCTATTTCCTAGTAGGTTAATTTTCATTGTTTTAGGTCTTAAGCTCCCAATTCCTCCAAAAAAACCTCACAAAAGACCTTTAAAATATTAAATCTATCCAAAAACCCTACTACAATCCAAAATCCTAGTTTCTTGATGCACCGACAACCCTAGTTATCACAAGGCCCTAATTTTCAGCCTATCTTTTAGGCCTCTGGACTAGTCAAGTCAAAATGCCATGAAATTGATCTTTGAACTTCCTATCATCATTTATCACCTTTTGATCCTTCATGGGAAAACTTTAGGGTTTCTACACATGCTACTAATTTCACCATCTAGGATCATGGGTGCTCTATGCAAACCAATCTTTACCTTATCCATGCTCACTTGCTCCTAGCAGTCAACCGTAGGGCTTCATTCCAAGTCTAGGAATCACATTGAAAAAATAAAAAGAAAATAAAAATCATTATGTAAAGAACCTAACCCTTAGTCCCCCATGATTTCAGCCATTTTCAATGGTGGATGCTTAGGTTAGAGCAATATTTACCTCTACAACTCTACAAATTGAACTTACAAACCAGTGGCTTAAATCCTACAATAGCTTTACACTATGTTAACTTGAAATAAAAATAATATGTGCATACAAAATATAATTCAAAACACTACACCCCAATGGGATCCAATCACCCAATCCAATCTATACACAGCCATACAAAAAGAAAGAAACAGTGCAAATTACAAGAAAACACAGTCTAACATCCGTAAAGATGGTTCACAAAGGTGTTGTGCAATCCAAAAATCCATTCACCTTCTAAAAATCATCAATCCAAGCTCAAATACCAAATCATAGGTACATACAACCACTCCAACCTCCATTTGCAACTTCTTGCAAAAAGTTGCAAAAGTTGCTCGAGCAACTTTTTAGCATCATTTTTCTATTAGACTACTATAATCAATCGATGCATGTTTTTGACTTCCATCACCCTAGTTAGGTTAATTAGGGTCCTAGAAGACACTCTAAGTCCAAGTTAACCAAAAAAGAAACTTTTACCTTTGTAGGTCAAAATGACCATAATATCACCTGGGAGCACTTTTGGCTCTTACAAACATGGAGATGAACATATTTGGATCCAACCTAGTGGATCTTATTAAACCCACACAAAACACCTAACCCAACCCTAAAACACACAAACCACAACAAAATGGGAGGTGCTCTGCACCATACTCCCCTGTGACAAAGAACTAAAGTCCCTTTAGTTAGAAGGTCTTCAATGGTGACCCCATGCTTCAGAATGTCAGCCTCAGTCATCCAAGTGGCCTCAGCTTTAGGTATTCCCTTCCACTTGACTAGATACTCTTTGTAATTACCCTTCCTTGTCTTCTTAATAATTTTGGAATCTAGTATACTATCTAGCTACAGAGGGATTGAGGTAGGTAAATCTTTGACCCAATCATCTTCCCCAAACTCTAAAAGAGTTTTTTGACTAGTGTCTAAGGATGACCCCTTATAGGGATACAGGCCACATACATTAAAAATTGGTGAAATTACCAAATCAGGAGGCAACTCCACCTCATAAGAATTTTTTCCATACTTATGCAATATCCTTAAGGGTCCTATCTTCTTCATGAGCAGCTTAGTTGGTTGACCCTTGGGTAGTATTTTCTTTCTAAGGTAAGAAAGTATTAGATCCCCCACATTGAATTATAGATCCCTCCTTGATTTTTCTTCCTTTTCCTTATACTTATCCTCTTGTTGTTGTAGTGTCTTGTTGACTTGATCATAAAGCTCCTTCATCTATTTAGCAAAGGACTCCCCTTGGGCATTTTTTTTGTCTTGCAAACTGAGAACCCTTAACTCTAAGATCCATATAGGATTTTTCCCATAGACTATCTCAAAGGGGCTTTTACCAGTAATCCTATTAATGGAGTCATTATAGGAAAATTCTTTGTGGCCTATAATGTGATCTTATGACTGTCCATGTTGCTTTGTCAAGCATCTTAGCAAGTTCCCAAGTGTCCTATTCACTACCTCCATTTTCCCATCTGATTGTGGGTTGTAGGATGAAGAGAAAGACAAATTTGTACCTATCATCTTCTAAAGAGTCCTCCAAAAGTTGCCCACAAACTTACTATCTTTGTCACTTACTATATTTAGTAGCAATCCATGGATTCTTACAATTTTTCTAAAGAATAAGCATGGAATATGTGAATCATCATTGGTTTTCTTGCATGGAATGAAGTGTGCAATTTTTCTAAACTAGTCCACCATAACAAACACATTGTCATGACCCCTTGGTGTCCTAGGCAACTCCAAAACAAAGTCCATACTTAGACACTCCCAAGGCCTCTGAGGTATGGATAGAGGTTGATAAAATCCACTGTTACTATTTTGTCCTTTATCCCTCTAACATATCTAACATTGCTCCACCAACTTCCTAACATATGACTGTAACCTAGGCCAATAGTAATGCGTATTCACTTGCTGAAGTGTCTTATCTATTGGTAAGTTGACTAGCTAAGGATGCATGACTCATTTTGTGTTTTCATCATGGAAAAAAATTCATACTTAGTCCCTATCTTAAAAAGACAAAATGACTAAGGAAAATTGGGCAGGATAGAGATACTCAGTGATCAACACATCAGTGCATGTGCAAGAGATTGATTCAGATTATGCGCATTCAGATATAAGTTGTATGAAACATGTACATGCTACATCCAGACACACATAGTATGGAACTACAGTACGACAAAGTTACAAGCACATCAATAGACCAGTAGTCCAGGAGACAAACCATGGAAGCCGACTAAGTGATTTGATCAGCATGTTTTATTTTATGATGTAATGGCTAAGCACCTTTTTTTATATTTTTGTAATGATGCAATAAACATTTTAGTAAACACGCTTGAAGCCAACTTGTTCGGAAGCTTTGTATCTTTTGTTTTAGGGCCGACTAGTGTTCTATTTTGGGTCGCACCTATTCAGATTTGAATATATAAGTATGTAATGTAAATATATGATACAAGTGTCAATAACTATGTAAGAGAAAGTTACAAAGGGACAACACTATGAAGTCAGTAGATGATATAGCTCTTTCAGAGAGAAAGAGAATTCAGGCATACATAGAACTGATCAGACAATAGTGTCATCATAACAGTTCATTTTGATATAGTGCATATAATATTTTAGAAGGTTGTACCCTTCATCTTATTGGGCAGTCAGCCTAGGCAGTGAGCCATATACCTTTAACAAGGTTTTGTAAAAGACTCCAAACAGGGTCTGACCCTTAACCAGGTCATTGTACTCATATTGTAAAGATTGCTTCTAACAGGGCAAAGGAACTCTCACAAGTTCATTATACTTAGTACAATATTTGTGGGTACTAATTCCCACTGGGGTTTTCCTCTGATCAAGGTTTCCCCATAATCATATCATGTGTTATGAGTTTTTATGTTAGCTTCATTCTATGTATGTTTGATTTATGTTTAAGTTGCTAAAAAGTAAATAATAAGACAAAAACTGATTCACCCCCTCCTCTCAGTGTTTCTAACAATTGGTATCAGAGCTTTGGTCCTCAGAAAATAAGTATAACCACTTGAGGAGATCATGGAATCATTAGAAGAAAAACATTTGGAAAATAATCTTGAAGCAGCTCTTGAAGATATTGATAGATCTGAAAAAGAAAATGAAGAAATTAGACTGAAAGTTGATGGCTCACAAATGCTTATCAAGAAACTAAGAAAAGATTTGAAAGATTGTTCCACAAGTGACTTATGGAAAATGATCAAAAATCTCAATGACGAGAATATGTCTTTGAAAGATAAAGTTGAAATCTAGATGAACAACTCATAGATAGCTAAATTGCTATTGTAGAAAAGATCAAAGAAAGCAAGCAACTAGATGATGAACTTTTAAAAGAAAACATGAAAGTTCCAGAATTAGAAAACATAAAAAGGAAGTTGGAATCTAAATTAATAGAATAAATGGATAAGATTGATAAAATCCACACAAGTTCTGATTCACTTCAATCTCATCTCAATGCACAAAAGAAAAAAGGTGACACTACTGGTCTTGGATTCAATATAACACAAAATAAAGTCAATTTATTAAAAGAAATAGAGAAACCTCATGAAGCACTTTAAGAAGAAAATAAAGTTGAAAATGTTGAAGAGATTAAAGCTGATCTACCAAAAAGGGAAATCAAGCAAGTTAACTGATGCAGAGCATGCAGCAAAAGCACCAAACTACCCTTCCAACTCCAGTCAGCACCTTAACTTGCTTCCAACCTCCAAAAAGAAACTAGGCCTTCTTCCAAGGTTAATGACTGATCCAATGGGCTTCTAACATAGGTAGACTCTACCTCCAAGTGGACTCCACTTCACAAGCCCAACCCTCAAACCTAGGGTTCACAAACAACTTGGGACAATCACACCTATTAGGGACTCCCTAACACCAAATAGGCCTAAAATGGTGAATTCTTCTTAAATTGGATTAGAAATCCATTCCCCTAATACAAATGGTTCTTACTGAATCAAAAAAATAAGAAAACCCCCGACTTTGAAGTTTCTCAACACCCAATACTGAAAATTACAAACTATTACCAGCACTTTTATTAGGACAATTCCTAGTTTCAATGGACAAACTCCCAAACCATACAAAGGACCATACAATCTCTTCACACCTCTAAACACCCTTCAACCACTCCTAAGAGATTCCAAAAGATCAATCACAAACTCTGCTCCAGCATCCACTTATGCCCACTTTGTGTCACAGTCCTAATTGGCCAAATTAGGCTGGGTTACAAGGGAAACATAAAAAAATGGGTTCATAGACTTGGTTCAACCCCTAGGAACTATTCTACACATTCAAATTATCCTTCTACACCCTTCACCTGAGTCAAATCAATCAACTTGGGAGCCTGATCCTTCGTTTTCCTTCAAAACTAGACTAGACATAAGACTATGTTCAGCCTAGGGCTTGCTGGTAAAAATAGGTGCCCAACTCCTATAGCCCTAAAAATCTGCCATCTTCAAGAAACCTCTCCTAACTTGCATTCCACAAAGTGGAATTGAAATCCCACAGTGGATTTGCAAGTTAGGAGGCCATCTTGCTGAAACCCTCAAATGTATAATAATTTCAGACCTACCTCTACTAAAACAAGTATAACTTTTAGCACAGAATAGATAAAAAATTCAAACTAACTACATTATAATTCTGACTCAATCCTCTTTCCAACAATATAATATTTGTACCACTAAAAGTCTGTATAGGCTGTACGAAATTTAAAAAAATAGAATTTCTGAGTTTTATTCACCAAATGCTGTCACCCATCTGTACCATGGCCTTCCCCACATGTGGGGGCCTTAAATAAGTGTCTTCCAATGGTTATAACTTCCATTTGGATGGTTGGAAGACCGTACAAATTCCTTTTTATAGTTTGACAACAAATTTGCAAAAATTGCTCTTTAGCAACTTTTTGCATTTTGCAACTTTCTTGCACTTTTGCACTTTTTTACACACCTTCAATTGAAAGGAGTCCTAATCACTCAAATCCAGATAAAACATCCTTAAAATAGTAAAATTCTCAAGAAAACATAAATAATGACTCCTTGGTTACAAATGGTCACTTGGTTTATAACCACACCAATGTGCCATTGTACCTTACAATTGAGTCTTCATTACAAATATGGACCAAACCTCATTCCTAACAACTCTAACCTACTAAACACCTTGAATTCATGCCTAAAAGCCTTAGGTTCCCTGAACCATACTCCTCAGGCCAAAAGAAACTCAATTTTCTTAAGTTGGTAATGTGGAAACATCATATCCCATCTTCTTTATGGCTGATTCAGGCAGCCAACTTGCATCTTCAACTGGTCTACCTGTCCATTTGATGAGGTAGTCCATGTACATGTTCCTCCTAGTCCTTTTTCCTTCTCTTTTATCCAAAACTCATTCTATATTGAGTGCCCCTGCTCTGGGAAGAGAGTCCAAGATCTCTTTATCTACTTTGGTTGATTCAATGCCACTGTTTTCAGTCTGAGAACCTCTGTAAGGATATAAATCAGAGACATTAAATGTATTGGAGAGCCCTATGTTTGGTGGAAACTCCACCTTATAGGCATTGTGTCCACATTTTTTCAAGATCCTAAAAGGACCTATTTTCCTCATCATTAACTTAGTAAAATTACCTTTAGGAAGCCTCTCCTTTTTAAGGTTAACCATTACCAGATCTCCTATTTCAAATTGAAGATCTCTCCTCTTAGTATATGTTGCTTCCTTATACTTCATTGTCACTTTTTCTAACCTATCTTTGACCTCTTGATTAATTTCTTTCATCACCTCAGCAAAATCACTTGCTTATTTGACATCTCTAACCTCCATTACCCCTCTAGGATGAGTGCCATAAACAATTTGAAATGGGCTCAATCCGGTTGTCATATTCACTGAATCATTATAAGAAAACTCTACTTGTGCTATGACTGAGTCCCAACATGATCCATGTTCCTTAGTAAGGCATCTTAATAGGTTTCCCAATGATCTACTAACCACCTCTATTTGGCCATCCGATTGTGGATGGTATGTTGATGAAAATGAGAGGTCTGTACCAAGTTTTCTCCACAAAGTCGTCCAAAAGTGCCCAAGAAATTTAGAATCTCTGTCAAAGACTATGGATAATGGTAATCCATGTAGTCTTACTACTTCCTTGAAAAAGATACCTGCAATATAAGAGGCATCGTGACTGGTTTTACATGGCAAAAAGTGTGCCATCTTGGAAAACCGGTCTACTACAACACAAATAATGTCATAACCTTGCTTGGTCCTTGGAAATCCAAGTACAAAGTCTAAACTTACAACATCCCAAGGCCTATTTGGTATAGGTAATGGAGTGTATATTCCTACATTGGAAGTCTTCCCCTTTGCCTTTTTCAAATCACACAAGTCTCTACAAACTTCCTTACATCAGTAGGCATCCTAGGCCAGTAATAAAATCTTCTTACTATTTCAAGGGTCTTGTCCAGTCAAAAATGACCAGCTAGACCCCCACAGTGCTTCTCCTTTATAATTTTATCCCTCAAGGATCCTCTAGGGATGCATAGCTGACTCCCTTTGAAGAGCAATCCTTCTTGCAACATGAAATCTGCATAAATGCTATGGTACTGCCCTGTCATATTTCTGCAAACTTGATAAGCTTCTTTGAAGTCTTCATCACTGTCATACATGTATTTTATGGAGTGGAACCCCACATTCTCCAATCTCATTTCTTGATTGGTAAAATTCCTTCTACTAAGGGCATCAACAACCTTATTTCCCTCCCCTTTTTTTGTGCTTAATAGTGAAGGTATATGATTGAAGGTACTCCATCCATTTCACATGCCTATGGTTCAACTTTAACCGTTTGTTCAAGAAACTCAATGCATGGTTATTCGTATAGACAATAAACTCCTTGGGTAATAAATAATGTCTCCATTTTCTTAGAGACTGAACCATAGCATACAATTCTAAATCATATGTAGAATATCTTTTTTTTGCTTCATTTAACTTTTCACTAAAGAAGGCTATTGGTTTACCTTCTTGACTTAGGACTCCTCCTATGGCCCTATTACTTGCATCACATTCAATATTAAATACCTTCTTGAAATTAGGTAGAGCAAGGATGGGTGCCTCTGCAACCCTTTTCTTCAAGTACTCAAAGGACTGATCTACATCTCTTGTCCATGCAAATTTACATTTTCTTCCACCCTTGATTATATCAATCATAGGGGCACACACATTACTAAAACCTCTAATGAAATTTCTATAAAAGCTTGCCAAACCATGAAATCTCTTTACCTCGCTTGCATTCCTTGGTGTAGGCCAGTTGAGGATTGCTTCCACCTTTTCTGGATCCATCTTGAGGTTGCCCTTGGAGATGACAAAACCTAGGAACACCAACTCTTCTTTCATGAAGACACATTTATTCAAATTTATCTTCAATTCCTTCTCCCTGAGTTTCTTCAAAACCAATTCCAAGTGTGTTAGATGTTCCTCTTTCGATTTGCTAAGAATCAATATATCATCAAGATAAACAACAACAAAATGATTGATAAAAGGTTCTAAAACTTCATTCATGAGTCTCATGAATGTACTAGGGGCATTAGAAAGACCAAAGGGCATCACCATCCATTCATAAAGTCCCTCATTAGTTTTAAAGGAAATTTTCCATTCATCTCCTTCCCTTATTCTGATTTGGTGGTATCCGCTTTTCAAATCAATCTTGGAATAGTACTTTGCCCCTCCTAGGTGATCCATCAAATCCTCCATCCTAGGCATTGGGAACCTATATCTGATAGTTATCTTGTTTATGGCTCTTGATTCTATACACAACCTCCATGTACCCTCCTTTTTAGGTGCCAACAAAGCAGGGACTGCACAAGGGCTGATCCTCTTTCTTATGAACCCTTTTGCAAGCAACTCCTCAACGTGTCTTGCTAATTCCTTGTTTTGTTCTTGTGTCAACCTATAGGCAAGATTATTAGGCAATGTAGAACCTAGAATAAAGTTAATAAAATGACTTACCTCTCTAAATGGTGGCAAGGTATCAGTAGCAGGGTCTGAAATAACTTCCTTATATCTGTCCAAAAGCTGCCTCACTTCCTTGGGTTCCACATTCCTTATTCCTGATCTACCTTCCTCCCTTTTATCTTCTTGTCTTGGCTTTAATACAATGGAAAAGCATGGTGTGTTCTTCACCTTAAGAGTCTTCAAAAACTCCTTCTCCCCAACCATCATCACACTAGATGCATGTTGGGTCTCCTTTCCATCTTCTGGCAACGGTGTCATAGTGTACTCCTTCCCATTTTTGGTGATGATGTAGACATTATACCTCCCATCATGCTTGGAATTGACATCATACTGCCATGACTAGCCTAACAACAAATGACAAGCATCCATATCTACAACATCACAAACAATTTTGTCCTTGTACCCCCCAATTTGAAATTCAACATTAACTTGCTCATTAACCACAACTTGTTGCTCCTTACTTAACCATGAAACTTTTTAAGGGTTAGGATAAGGTGACCTCTTCAATCCAAGCTTATTTACCATCTCTATTGATTCAATATTATCAGTTGAACTGGAATCAACAATTACCTTACACACTTTACCTTTCACCTTGCATAAGGTCCTGAATAAGGTCTTCCTTTGGGGAGGTTCTTGTTCTGCAACTGTCTTCAGCAGGGTCCTATTGAACATTAGAGATTCCCCTCGCTCTAGATCAGCATTTCCTCTTTCTCCTTGGTCACTTTGTGCATCCTCTTCTTGACCTAAGTGGATTCTTCTATCTCCTTCTTGACTGCTGCTGCCCCCTTTCTCTGGACATCTAGAGGATCTATGCCCTGTCTGATTGCAGGTAAAACACCTTCCAGTGAATACCCCTGGAGTCCTTCCTCCAA
>MU225126.1:974815-999260 GCA_018584345.1 Thuja plicata
TATTAGGACAATTCCTAGTTTCAATGGACAAACTCCCAAACCATACAAAGGACCATACAATCTCTTCACACCTCTAAACACCCTTCAACCACTCCTAAGAGATTCCAAAAGATCAATCACAAACTCTACTCCAGCATCCACTTATGCCCACTTTGTGTCACAGTCCTAATTGGCCAGATTAGGCTGGGTTACAAGGGAAACATAAACAAATGGGTTCACAGACTTCGTTCAAACCCTAGGAAATCTTATACACATTCAATTTTTCCTTCTACACCCTTCACCTCAGTCAAATCAATCAACTTGGGAGCCTAATCCTTCGTTTTCCTTCAAAACTAGACTAGACATAAGACTATGGTTAGCCTAGGGCTTGCTGGTAAAAATAGGTGCCCAACTCCTAAAGCCCTAAAACTCTAAAATCTTAAAAACACCTCTCCTAACTTGCATTCCACAAAGTTTCATTGAAATCCCACGCTGGATTTGCAAGTTAGGAGGCCATCTTGCTGAAACCCTCAAATGTACAGCAATTTCAGATCTACCTCTGCTAAAACTGGTATAACTTTTAGCACATAATAGATAAAAACTTCAAACCAAATATATTAGAACGCTAACGCAATCCTCTTTCCAACCATATATGATTTGTACCACTAAAATTCCGTACAATATGTACGGAATTAAAACAACAGTAAAAAAAATAGAATTTCTGAGTTTTATTCACCAAATGTTGTCACCCGTCCGTACCAAGGCCTTCCCCATGTGTGGGGGCCTTAAATAAGTGTCTTCCAATGGTTATAACTTCCATTTGGATGGTTGGAAGACCATACAAATTCCTTTTTTTAGTTTGACAACAAATTTGCAAAAATTGCTCTTTAGCAACTTTTTGCATTTTGCAACTTTCTTGCACTTTTGCACTTTTTTACACACCTTCAATTCAAAGGTGTCCTAATCACTCAAATCCACCTAAAACATCCTGAAAATAGTAAAATACTCAAGAACACATAAATAATGACTCCTTGGTTACAAATGGTCACTTGGTTTATAACCACACCAATGTGCCATTGTACCTTACAATTGAGTCTTCATTACAAATATGGACCAAACCTCATTCCTAACAACTCTATCCTACTAAACACCTTGAATTCATGCCTAAAAGCCTTAGGTTCCCTGCACCATTAACAAAACTTGTTATGCATTTAACAAACATGGTCATTTGGCAAGAGATTGCAAAAAGGTAAGACCCTTCAATGGTTATTGCTTCTCTTGTAATAAATTTGGCCATAGGGCTATACATTGCAGAACTCAGTCACAGCAGAATAAAAGAAGAATGAATCAAAACAATAAGATAAATCAACCTCAAAGGAATTTGTAGAAAAATACATGTTAGATATGTAACTACAATGGACACACAACAAATAAATGCAGCATGATGAACAAAAGCATCAGACCTCCTATCATTTGTCACACGTGTGGAAAGGTAGGACACATCTCAAAGTTTCGTAGATACAAAACTTAGAAGCAAGATGAGCCTAAGAAATCACTATTTGAAGAGAAAGGAGAAGTTAAGTTTGTTCAAGAAAATGAAGATTCAAGCAAAATTTGGGTTGAAGTAAAGAAGAACAATGATGTTGACAAAGTACTTGATGCATCCACAGTGGACATACCCTCTACTTCTACCTGAATAGATCTTATTGGTCTTAGGGGGAGCTACTCTAGCTCAAGACCCCTGTGCAGTTGGTATACTCACCTCTAAGTATGCACCCATGATATCATGGTTAAAAGAACATAATATTGCTATATGCATTCATGCATTATCTATAATGCATCAGGATCAAAGTTTTAGAATCTCTAAGTAATTTGCATACAGTTGCAAACATTAAATGTGGTAGATTATATAAAAGAAAGAAAGTATTCGATCATCTTCACACTTTCATTCAAAGAGCATAGAATTTGGAGAGCATTGGAGCACCAGACATCAAGGCACAAAGGCATAACAAATTTGGCAGTTGAGCGAATGAATAAGAAGTTTGGAATGGAACCCTAGCAGTCGTGCTATTTTAGAATTTCATAGTAAGTTTGGTGACTCCAGTTGTGTTTGATATAGTAGAGAGGAAAAGATTTGTATTCAAGAGGCATCCATTCAAATCCGTACTGGATGATGTGGAAGGGGCTTTCTACAAAACCTCACTAGGTGTTGTTCACGTGGAAGATATCTGTGTGTATATTTACTTTAAGAAGGAAACAATAGGAGATGTCAAAATAGCTACTCATATGGCATCCATGATGAAACCTAACTACACATTCAAAGATGAATTCACACACTTGATTGATAACCCTATCTTCAAGTATTCTAATGTGCATGAGTTTGATGAGTCTGAATGGATAAATATTTTGTTGAGAAGAATACATGATGATCTTTATTGGATTGGTGAGTTCCCTGTGCGTATCACCATAGACCTAATTCATGAATTAACCAGACTTCCCAACACTGGACCACTCTTTCCCATTGGCAAGGATGTCAAAAAGAAGATTGAACAATTTTGTCTATCCACAAGTGACAAGCGCAAAATGATAGTTTACCCTATCAAAGAAAATGATATAAAACTTTTGACAATGATACTCGTATATTAGTTTCTGCAAGCTAGAAGATTGAAAAGTGTCTCTATAGCAACAGTCCTAGAAGCTATAAGAATGGTGAAGGAAAATACTCAATACAACCTGTGTGAGATCTTGTGTGGTCAATTGATTGACAACATCTGAATCATCAAACATGATAGAAGCAAGACATTCAGGTTTGGATCTCTAATCATCTACTTGTATTTCCACATAGTTGGAAAGGTTGCAAACCTCTACCTAGACAGGAGAAAACCCACAATGTCTCAAATATCACTTAAGGTCACATTAGAGAGCAGTGTAAGAGATGCCATGGATATGGATATAAAGACATTCAAGATCAAAATTTAGAATAGGTACAGATTATTTGAGAAGATAGTTGACAAATACAAGGATACCATATGCTTCATGGTAGAAACAGATTGCACATGCATGGAGGCAGTTGAACCTAGAACCAAATGGATTCATCCTCTTGGTTATGAAGTGGAAGAACATGTGCTAGAAGGATATGTGCAAGTTCTATTGTAAGCGCCCAAAAATCCTAATGAGCCTAGGTGGGGTGCATACAAAGAGAAGACCAATGAAGTGGATACTATTTTACATAGTGCTGATAATAAAAGGAAAGCATCTAGAATCACATCCAACATACTGAAAGTTCATGGAGTCACCTAAGAAGATCTTGAAAAATCCAGAAATGCCAAGATAGCAAAGGAACTTGTGAAAGTTGAACAGATCTATAAAAAGAACAAAGTAGAGAGCACCTCTACCCCCTCTGCCACCATTGACTTAGACTCATCTCCACTATCTACACCAAGCAAGAAGAATAGAGGAAGAAATAAGGTGCCTACAAATCACCCATCCTCAAGGAACACTAGGAGAAAAGCTAAGAATAATCAAGCTCCTCGTAAGGTAGGATTTAGACCTAGTCTAAATATTTTGAGAAATAGGATTATTAATGAAGGGAGATTAGATACACTTTCCAAAGTCTATGACAAGTATCAAGAAATTGATAAAATAGAGATACACTCTATGATCGTATCTCACATGATCAAGTTCAAAAAGATAGTTCTTGAACTCAAGACAGTAATACCGGATCAGTTATGGAACCTATTGGAGATAATGAAAATATATGCAATTGAGGAAGACATGAGGATAAGACAAGAAACATTGGATACTCTTCTTCCTTTATGCTCGCATGATGAGAAGGCTATATTGTTAGATCTGGTAAAGCCTCATCTTCAAACTAAGACAAGGACCTTAAAAATTATGAACAAGGAGTATGAATAGATAGTTAAGGAGACTGAAAAGGTATTTGCACAAGTCTTTATGGACAGACACATGTATCCACCAATGACACCTACAAAAAAAGTTACTCCAGCTCCTCCCAGATAGGCTACAAAACTAGTAATTCAGATTGCGCCTATAACAGGTTCACAGGTCTCAATGCCCACAGTAATAATAACTTTTGATATAGATAAAGATCAGAAGACACTATAGTAGTTGACAATGTCAAGATATCCATGACTGCATCTAAAAAAGATATGGACAAAGTTGATAAGGCATTTGTAAGCATTGAAGAAATGTGCACTGATGATACCACCACACAACAAGATGAAGTTCCCATCAATGATCAAATTGACATAAATGAAGATACTCAAGATGATATGCAAGGTGACAAGACACCGATAAAAGAGAAACTAGTAAAGGTTGAATTTGTGGATACCAGTCAGAACACTATATTCTTACCATCCACTCAACCATCTACCTCATTGTTGTCAAGGTTAACTCCTAAATTAGCAAGTTTGGATGCATGGGGAGAAGAAGACCTAATCAAAGTTACTGTTCTTTCTATGGAAAAAGAAAAGGAAAAACAAGTGATGAGGAACCCTCACTTTTTGGAAACGATGAACATTTTGAATGACTTAGTGCCGACTGACCAGAAAGTAGCCAAAGTCCAATCAGTTGATGATGTGGACAATATTTTGTCAAACTTTAAATCAAACTTCATAAGCTTAGTAGACTCAACTACTAAGATCGCGAAAGATGAATATAATAAGGAGAGACTAAATGATTTGGTAAAGAACTTTACCTTAGATTTGAACTCCTTAAAGACTGGACAATCTATATTGAAGGAATTAGTAGATAAAGGAAATAGAGTCATAGCAAACTCTATGGATAGAGTGAAGCTCACCTCTAAGCACACCAAAAAGGTAGAAGAGGTAGAGTTAATGATAGATAGCATAACAAAATCAGTTGAAACTTTGACGCAAGACTTGAACATATGCAACAATGTCTACCTAGGGAAGTTAGACAAAATTGAGAAAGCAAAGTTAGAAATCAGCAAGATAAGGGTAAGGCAAACACAGTTAAGAAATGCACTTGCACCATCTTTAGTAGTCCTCAATGAGAACATCAAACAGATTGATGCCACTATTGTGATATATGATCGAGGTCCCTACATGGATCTGATAAAAATGGAGAAGCTAACATATGCATTGTGTGCGCATTTACAAATAGTTGATGCTATGAAAGCATTTTGGAAAAAAGAGATCCAATCTCTTAAAATTATGTACCCTAAAGTGTATATGGAGTAAGTATGCACTAGAATTACAATTTTTTTTACACATTTGTCATTAATGTCAAAGGCGGAGTAATATAGAATGTGTATATGCGGAGAATTATATGTATATATGATGTTATACAGTCACTTTTTGTGTTAAGTCATTTTGAGTAACTTGACCACATTCCTTTGTTGCCATAAATTACAAAGGGGCACATTGTTGGAAAGTTTACTACCTGAGGATGCAAGACTCATTTTGTGTTGTCATCATGGAAACAAAGTCATACTTAGTCTCTATCTTCAAAAGACAAAATGACTAAGTAAAGAAAATAGGGCAGAATATAGATACTCAGTGATCAGCACATCAGTGCACATGCAAGAGATCAATTTAGCTTATGTGCATTCAAATATAAGTTTTATGACACATGTACATACTAAATCTTGACATGCATAGTAAAAAACTATATTATGAGAAAGTTACAAGTAGATCTATAGACCAGCAGTCAAGGACACAGAGCATGGAAGCCAACTAAGTGATTTGATCAACGTGTGTTATTTTATGATGTAATGGCTAAGAGCCTTTTGTTATATGTTTGTAATGATGTAATCAACATTTTAGTAAACATGCTTGAAGCTAACTTGTTTGGAAGCATTGTATATTTTGTTTTAGGGCCAACTAGTGTTCTATTTTGGGTCACACGTATTTGGATTTGAATATCTAAGTATGTAATGTAAATATATGATACAAGTGTCAATAATTGTGTAAGAGGAAGTTATAGAGGGACAATACTATGAAGTTAGTACATGATATAGCTCTTTGAGAGAGAAAGAGCATTCGCACATACACATAAATGATCAGACAACAGTGTCATCACGATAGTTCATTTTGATATAGTACATATCATCTTTCAAAAGGTTGTAGCCTTCATCTTATTGGGCACTAAGCCTAGGTAGTGAGCCATATACCTTTAACAGGGTTTTTTAAAAGACTCCTAGAAGGGTCCGACCCTTAACTAGGTCATTGTACTCATATTGTAAAGACTACTTCTAATAGGGCAAAGGAACTCTCACAAGTTCATTATACTTAATACAATATTTGTGGGTACTAATTCCAACTGGGGTTTTCCTCTGATCAAGGTTTCCCCGTAATCATATCATGTGTTATGAGTTGTTATGTTAAGCTTAATTCTATGTATGTTTGATTTATGTTTAAGTTGTTGAAAAGTAATTAATAAGACAAACACTGATTCACCCCCCTCTTAGTGTTTCTCACATTATCCACTCCAAAGTGGCCTCCTAAGCTTCATTGGTGTTTCTCCTTTACTATTTTCTCCCTCATTGAGCACTGAGGTATACACATTAAGTTTCCTTTGAACAATAGTCCCTCCTACAACATATAATTAGTGAACTCCACCTTAAATCTCTATTGGAACTTTACACATGCCACCTAGGCATCTTTGAAATCTCTGTCCTCTTTGTAGAGGTCTTTCAAATCATTCATCCCCACACTTTGCAACTTTATATCCTGTATTGTTATTAATCTTCTACTTATAGTATCAAAAACCTTGTTTCTAACTCATTTCTTGTGTTTGTTCACAAATGTGTATTCTTGCAAAGCCTCCACCCATTTAAGGTGCCTTTGGTTCAATTTTTCTTGCCCATTCAAGAAACTAAGGGCATGGTTATCTATGTAGACCACAAATTACCTTGGTAAGAGATAATGTCTCCACTTTTTAAGGGCTTTTACCGTAGCATTCAACTTTGAATCATAGGTGGAGTACTTCTATTTGGCCTCATACAACTTCTCTGCAAAGAATGCCACAGGATGTCCCTCTTGACTTAACACTGCTCCTATGGCTAGCTTTCTAGCATCACACTCCAAAAAAAATAACTGATTTAAGTTGTGGAACCTAGGTGTAGGTAATTTTTCTATCCTCTTTTTCAACTTGTCAAATCCTTGATCTACGTTGTTGTCCACTTGAACTGGCATTTGATTCCTCCTTTTATAGTTTTGAAGATAGGGGCACATACATGACTAAAATTCCTCACAAATTTCCTATAGTAGGAGGCCAAACTATGAAAACTCCTAACATCCCCTTATGGATCTAGGTGTAGGCTATTCCAAAATAGAATTTACCTTATCATGATCCAGCTTCATACACCCATTAGCAAACACAAAACCAAGATACACTAGTTTAGTTTTCAAGAAATAACATTTTTCCTGATTGATCATCAACTTCTCTTGGTTTATCCTCCTCAATACCATTTCCAAATGCTTCAAGTGCTCCTCCTTAGACATGCTAAAGATCAAAATGTCATCAAGATAAAAAATTACAAACTTACTTATGAAATCTGCTAACACTTCATTCATGAGCCTCATGAATGTTCTAGGTACATTTTTCAGGCCAGAGGGCATTACTAGACACTCATACAACCCTTCATTTCTCTTGAAGGTTGTCTTCCATTCATTACCAGGCCTAACTCTGATTTGGTGATACCCCAACTTCAAATCCACCTTGTAGAAATAATAAGAACCTCCCACATTTTCTAGCAAATCCTCAATCTAGGGCATTAGCAATCTATATCTGATTGTGATTTTGTTTATGCCTCTGGAGTCAGCGCACATCCTCCATTTTTTATCCTTTCTGGGTGCAAGGACAGTTTGCATTGCACAAGGGCTCAAACTCTTCATTATTAGTCCCTTCTCCAACAAATCTTGAATCTATTTTTCTATCTCTGTATTTTGACTTTGTGTCATCTTATATGCTGCCTTGTTAGGCATATTAGCTCTAGGCATTAGGTCTATCTAGTGGCTCACATCCATCATGGGTGGCAATGCACTAGGAAATCCATTATCCACCATTTCATGATAGTTTTCAAGTAGTGATTGTACTTCTTGTGGCATACTGGATTTCTCTTTGGTATCCTCCTTTGGCTTCACTATCATTTCACAAAAGACCCCTTTCTCCTTCTTCATAGCCTTTAAAAACTCCTTTCCACTCAAGAACATCACACTGGTTCCCACATGCTTCTCCTAATTAGGCTCTTGTAAAGGATCCATTTGAAATTTCTTCCCTTGCTTAGTAATCAAATATCTATTCCTTTCACTATCATGGATGGCCTTCACATCATATTTCCATGGATGCGATAGAAGGACATGTCATGCATCTATGGGAAATATGTCACATAGGACCTTGAATTTATGCTTACCTATTTAAAACTCCACCATTGTTTATTTATCCACCACTATCTAGTGTCCCTTGTTTAGCCATGACACTTTATAGGGAGTGGTGTGAGGGATCCTCCTAAGTTTTAGTTTATCCACCATCTCAGTTGATACTATATTCTCTATGGATTCATAGCCCACTTTCTCCTTGCATATCTTCCCACGGGGCCTACAAGTAGTCTTGAACAAGTTCTTTCTTTGAGGTGGTTCTGTGACAATAGGATCTTTCAACAAAGTCCTTCTCAACATGAGATTCTCTCCATCCAATACTGGCCCTACCTTGGAGATGGGAGAAGTGACACTTTTTTTGTCATCCTCTTGCACCAACTAATTTCTTCTTCCCCCCATAGATGATGTGGAGGTATGGTCAAGACATTTGTCCATTGTATGGCCCATTTTATTACAATTGTAACATCTGCCACTGAAGAAAGAGTTGGACCTTCATTATGACTACAATCTACCCCTTGGTGTTCCTCTTCCTCTATATCCTCCTCTCTTAAATGATCCTCTATAATTATTACCCACACTATTATCCATAGATTGATTATCTTCTGGTCTCCTTGGGCTTTTTCCTCTTCCAAAGTTATTCCTGCCTCTAAATCCTCTATTATTGTTACTTCTACCTCTTTGGTGGAAATCTTTCCTCCTTCTAGTCTTCTCCTCTACTCTCAAAGCTAACTGAAAACACTTGTGCATACTGTTAGGATCCATCATACTAATTTCATCTTGAATCCCTTGTGTCAAACCATTGAGGTAGCTTGCTACCTTTTCTACATCCTGTTCTTGCCTTCTTTCTCTTACGATCAATTTTTGGAACTCCTCTATGTAGGCACTTACTATCTGGGATACTCCTTTTATCTCAAGCTTTGCAACTTTAGATACATTTGGATCTCATAATCAGTGGGTAGGAATTGTTCCCTCATTCTGATCTTCATACTCTCCCAAAAGGCTATCTTCTTCTTGCCAGTGGCTACCCTTTCATCTTGCATAATTTTACACCACACTAATGCAGATCCCTTGAGTCTAGCCTTCATATAGCTAACTCTCTTCTCCTCTAATACTTCCTTGTAGTCAAACTGGTTGTCTATGGTCTCTAACCAATCCAATAACTCTTCACCATTCAAGATGCCACGATAGTAAGGTATATGTTCCATAATATCCTTTTGGATGGACTTGAAGGCATCCAAGAAAACCTTTTTTCTTTATCCATTTCCACTTCTTTCCCTTTAGATTCTCCTAACATATTTTTAGTTTCATCATCATCACTCTCATCTCCCCATTAATTTATTCTCTTCTTATTCCTTGGTTTGAAACACTAGACTTCTCAAAGAGACCCTACACCAATTCTACAATGGCATCTCTACTCATTTCCTTAGGAGGCATGTTCTCAACATTTTGACTCTCCTCCCCTTAAGACATACACCAAACTTAAATAAATTATAGCTCTGATACCACTCTAATGCAAAGGGTTTAGGGTTCTAGTCTTTCTTTCCTCCAAAATGTTTATCCCTTCTACTAACAATCCAATGTTTTCTCCTCCATGTGTACTTCTCCAATATAGATCTCCTTGATCCTCTCCATCAACTTGCCTCCTAGGTATAGTTGATTTTTTGAAGACACAAGGTACATCTAAGTTCAATTCGTCCAACTAGTTCTCTACTTGCCTAGGTTTTTTACTAGACCTTTCCCCTACAATCCCAAACCCTTACTTAATATCTTCCCCATACACCTCATAGAATCTTTCCTATGTCCTTGGCCAATTAAAATTCCATTAGAAATATTTCCCATAATTCTGAATGCTTCAACAATCTAATTTTTGACAAATGCACTAGGAGACCTAATTGGGCCTATTTCCTAGTAGGTCAATTTTCACTATTTTGGGTCGAAAGCTCCCAATTCCTCCAAAAAAACTCGTAGAAGACCTTGAAAATATTAAATCTATCCACAAACCCTACTAGAACCCAAAATCATCATTTCTCAATGCACCCACAACCCTAGTTATCCCAAGGCCCTAGTTTTTAGCCTATCTTTTAGGCCTCTAGACCCGTCAGATTAAAATGCCACCGAATTGGTTTCAAACTTCCTATCATCATTTCTCACCTTTTGATCCTTCATGGGAACACTTTAGGTCTTTTACATGTGCCACTATTTTCACCATCCAAGATCATGGGTGCTCTGTGCAAACCAATTTTTACCTTGTCCAGGCTCACCTGCTCCTAGCAGTCAGCCATTGAGCTTCATTCGAAGTCTAGGAATCCCATTGAAAAATGAAAATAAAATAAAAAACATGATGTACAGACCATAACCCTTCATCCCCCATGGTTTCAACCATTTTCAACAATGGATTCTTAGGTTAGAGCCATATTTACCTCTGCAACTCTACAAATTGAACTTGCAGACTAGTGGCTTAAATTCATATAATAACTTTACACTATGTTAACTTGAAATCAAAACACTATGTGAATACGAAAGCTAATTAAAAACAGTACAACCCCATGGGATTCAATCACCCAATCCAATCTGTACACAACCATACAGAAAGAAAGAAACACTACAGGTTATAAGAAAACATAGTCTGACATCTGTACAGAGGGTTCACAAAAGTGTTGTACAATCTAACACTCCATTAACCATCTAAAAAAATCAATCATTTCTCAAATACTTGATAATGGGTAGCTACAACCACTCCAACCAACATTTTCCACTTCTTGCAAAAAGTTGCAAAAGTTGCAAGCAACTTTTAAGCATCTTTTTCTATTTGAGTACTTTAGTCAAATCGATGCATTTTTTTGACTTCCATAACCCTAGTTAGGTTACTTAGGGTCCTAGAAGACACTCTAAACCCAAGTTACCAAAAACTAACAACTTTTACCTTTCTAGGTCAAAATGACCACAATATAACCTAGGAGCACTTTTGGCTCTTACAAACATGGAGATGGAAATATTTAGATCCAACCTAGTGGATCTTATTACAACCCACACAAAAAACCTAACCCAACCCTAAAACACACAAACCACACTAAAATGGGAGGTACTCGGCACCACTTAGACAACTTATGTCCAGTAGACATAGGTGTCCCAAATGGTCTGGAATCTTCTATTCCAAATTTCTTCAATATCTCTATGATGTATTTAGACTGAGTAATGTAGATACCATCCTTCATCTGATGAACCTGTAAACCAACAAAGAATTTGATTTCTCCAAACATAGAAATATCTCATTCCTTACTCATTTCTTTAGATAATGATTTGCATAATCATCATGTCCAGTGAATAGTATATCATCAACAAATATCTCTACTAATAGTATCTTCTTTTGAGGTCCTTATTTGAGGTACAAGCTACTATTTTTATTAGTTCTCTTAAATCCAATACTTACCAGGTAACCATCAATTCTATCATACCAAGGTCTAGGAGCTTGCTTCATTTCATACAAAGTTGTCTGTCATTTTCAAACCATATTGCTTTTGTTAGGATCAATAAAACCTTTAGGTTGCTGAATATAAACTTCCTTTTCCAAAATTCCATTCAAGAATGTAGATTTTACATCCATTTGGTATACCTCAAATTCTTTATGTGCTAAATATACCAAAAGAGTTTTGACTCCTTCAAGTCTTGCAAGAAGACAAAAAGTTTCTCCATAGTCAATACCCTCTTCTTCAACATATCCTTTCGAGACTAATCTTGCCTTGTTTCTAGAAACTTCACCTTTTTATTCAACTTGTTTCCAAAATCCCACTTTGTACCATTCTTGTCTTTTGGACTAGGCACAAGATTCTAGGTCTTTTTCTTTTCTATGTGCTCAATCTCTTCATTTATTACTTCTATCTAACTTTCATCATTCAAAGCATCTTTAATGGATCTAGGATCAATTTCACTATGCAAACATGTACATTTAAGTTTGCTCCTTGTTATTATACATTATGTCTGATCTCCAAATATTTTCTTAGGTGCATGATGCCTTTTGACATATTTGACAATTATAAGTTCCTTCCTCTTTGATTATGGGCTTGCATTACTTGGTTCACCATGCTCAAACATTTTGTTCTGCTCTTTTGACTAAGACTCAGGTTCCTCTATTTGAGACTTGGTTGCCTCTATCTGAGACTCAATTCCCTCTATCTATGAATTAGGTTCTGCTGTCTATCACTTAGTTGCAACAGTTAGCAGCTCAAGTTGCATAGGTTGTAGAAATTTTTTTATTGTTGAAATCAGTGGTTAGCATGGTTGATTCCCAATAACCATTACTTGTATGTTAGGTATAGTATTAGGTTCATAATAAACAAAATTCCTATAGTCCTACAGCTCTTTTCTTTGTTCTTCACTTCTCTCTACAAACTCATCAATCTTTACATGTAGACTTTCTATGACTTTATGAGTAGAAATATTCAAACATTTATATGCTTTTATTTTACATGAGTACGCTAGGAATATTCCTTAATCACCTTTTACATCAAATTTTCCATTTTTTGCTTTCTTCAAGATGTAGCAATTACCTCAAAATACTTTGAAACAATGAACATTAGGTTTATAGCCATACCATAATTCAAAGGGTGTCTGATCACTACCTTTCTTTAGTTGAACTTTGTTCAGGGTGTGAACTACAGTATTGATAGCTTCCTTCCAATATTTGGTTGCAACATTCTTTGCAATCATCAAGGTACTTGGACAATCCATAATAGACCTATTTCTTCTTTCTGCTATTCCATTTTGTTGTGGTGTACATGGGGAAGATACTTGTCTCTTGATTTCTCTTTCATTAAAGAACTCATTGAACTCATTAGAAATGAATTCACCTCCTCATAAAATTAGTCATTTTAGTTTCTTTCTTGATTCCTTATCAGCTTTGGCAAGGTACCACTTAAATTTTTGAAAAGCTTCAGATTTTTCTTTGAGAAACATAACAGTCATCATTATATAATGATCATCAACGAATAGAATTAAATACTTTACTCCAGTGTAACTTGTTTTTCCAATTCATCTACAAAGATTAGTATGCACTAATTCCAAGACTTCTTTAGTATTGTAATTCTTCCTCTTGAAACCAATTTTTCCCATTTCCCCAATTTGACATTGTTTGCATATTGCCAATTTAGGTTTCTTCAGAATAAGAATACCTCTTATTCTTTTGTTCTTTCTTATGTTGACCAGGTTATCAAATTTCACATGACACAACCTTATATGCCATAACCATATTTCTTCTACTTGTGCAATAAAACATGAACTTTCAGTGAGATCAAGATAGAATATATTACCTTTTGTTTTCTTTCAAGTTCCAACTAGGTTTCCCTTACCATCTAGCAGCTTGGCCTTACCATTCATGAATTCTACATTGAAACCAATGTTGTTCAGCCCTGCCACACTTAGTAGATTACACCTTAGTCCTTCAACCCAATAAGCATTATCACATTTGATTCTTTCAGTTAGAGCAATACAACCTTTACCTTTCACATAGAAATATTCATCATTTCCAAAACTAACACTTGCACCATCATAGTACTCAAGATGTTCAAATTTTGTTTTTATCATCAGTCATGTGGTGAGAACAACCACTATCAACTATCCAAGTGTCATTTTTGCTAATATGAGAGAAAAGTGGAGTCTTGTCATTTTCTTCATTGTATGACTCATCCTTAATAGAAATGTAAACTACTTCATCTTCATCTTTATCTTCATCTTCATCACTATCAGATTCTTTTGAAATATAACAAGATTTATTACCTTTGTCCTTGCAACTTTTTTAACATTTGAAATCTTTCTTTCTTTTGTACTTTTTGAACTTTCTTTCATCTTTGTCTTCTTTGTTTGGACACTTAGCAGCAATGTTACCAACCTTATTACATGAACAAAATATTAATGGTATTCTTTCTTTGTACTGTCCTTTTCCTTTGGCAGCTCTTTTTTTCAAGTAGTGCTTCAATGATTTTTAGATCATCATCATCAGATTCATCATCACTATCACTATCAATATATTTTCATTTTGAGTTTCTATCCATCTTACCAAGGATTATTTTAGCTTTGAATGTAGACTCAAAATTTCTATGATTAGGAGAATAATTGTCAAATTATTCCAACACAAAAGATGGAAGGCTTCCAACAAAAGCTACTAGAGCTATATGAGTATTGCACCTCATCTCTTGAATAGCTTAAACTTTAATTACATAGATAGGAAGTAAAGTTATCAATACCTTACCAACCATTGTTTTGTCTTCAATCGTTCCACCAGTAGCTCTAATGGCACTGACACTTTTCTTGATTTTTTCACTTCATTTTGTAATTTCTTCTCCTTCTTTCATTTATATATGATCAAACTGACCTCTAAGACTCTCTACTTTGGCTCTCTTTACATTTTTATATCCTCCATGGATATCAAGAAGTTTCTTCCATATATAATAGGCAGTAGGGTAGTCCTTGACTTCTTCAAATTCTAAATAGCTGAGTGAAGAAGCAATATCAATCATCATTATGTTGTGACTATTCATGTCCATCATCTGATCCACCGACATAGGTCTAGGTGGTTCCACATACTTTTGGTACAATAATTTCAAACCAATATATCCAATAGTAGATAGATGTAACCTCATCAACTCTTTCCACGTAGGAAAGTTGTCTTTGTTAATCTTGGGGATCACCCTTCTGTAAGACATATTTTGATCTTTAGCTTTGGACTTGAAACCTTTACTGAAAGCACCAAAATATCTAATATCAATTGTTAGAAATAGGTTGAGTAACTAAGAGGGGAGGATGAATAAGTTACCATAAATACAAATCCAAGTCCCTTGGATGTCTTAAACAAACTTATCACTATACTTAGTTAATAAAAGATATTTTTTTGTTACTTGATTGACAAAGCAATTTTAAGATATGAAATATGTTTAACCTTTAGTGATTAACTGTAGAAGAATAAAGCAAAAATAAAATTACATGTACACATATGACACCATGATTTACTATGGAAACCAAATTTGGGAAATCCAGCAATTGCAACTAGTTACTAATTTTGACCCTTCTTAAGTGAGCCCTATTAGGAGCCAAGCTTGTTAAAGGTCACAAAACACACTGTAAGGTGTGAACCTGTTACAAGATTTAATCACCCTATTAGGAGTGACCTTGTTAGAGGTCTTCAAAGACTTTAATGTAGAAATTATAACTTGTGAGAGGATTTATGAAAAGACTATTTAGTCTAATTTATTAAGAGATTTGGATAAATGCTACTATTGTTAGAGAGTAACAATAAGTTGACCTAATTGAATAAGCAACTATCTTTGTAGATTCAGATCTATATTTTGGCATTAACTATATCCTCACTGATCAAATATTCTTTTGCATATCAGTCTGGACATTTTGTCCTTAATTAGAAATCCCTCTTACTTTGCCTTCACTCTTCATATCAAAACTCTACTACATTAACATATCTAATCCAAACTTGACCTTGTATATATATTATAGGCCTTGTCAAGTCAGCTTGAATACCCTTCCAAATAAAAATTAAAACTAAAATCTGTCAATTACAATTAACCAATTAAACATAAAATGTAAACTGATGCAATTCAGCTGGCACTAAACTTACTATATTGCCAGAGTGAACTTGGTTAATACTAAACTTCCTTCATTAACCAACAGAGCCTGGTTAATACAACAAATCACTTTGGCTGATACTGGAGTCTTCTTCAATTCCCAAGAGAGATCACTATACAATGACTATGCTCAGTTAGGTTTAGACATTTGTGTAAGATTAATACATTTGTGTATGCATTTGTGTAACATCAATGACAATACACAATTGAATAATTGTCTTCAACAATCTTTTGTATCATGAAACATATGGAGAAATGATTTCTCAAACTATTTCCATGATGAGATGCACTCTATATGTAATAAATCATATTCTTCTTTTACATTATCCTTCAATTTCCTAATAAATATTTCCATCATTGTATCTTCTGCACAAATCAAATTTTCCTCTATGAATGTATAAAATGCATCCAAATTCTTAAGTGTTGATTCATCATATTCTCCATGAAATTTTTGTACAAGTTGTGAAATTTTAGGAAATAACTTATTATGAATACATTGAAATCTTATGAGATCCAATGGTATGATACCATCTAGAATAAATGCTTTTCTTTGAAATTTTTTTTTATTTTGATACATTCTGAAATAAAATTACTCTTTCTTTCAAAAAGGAAAATTTTCATTTCTCTCTGGATCTTCTCCCTTAGTAAAGTCATTAACTGAAGCGTTTCTTGAATAATATATTTTCCACCTCTTTTCAAGGAAAATATTGTTTTGTTGATCTATGGTGAGGTCTCGAATAGAGTCTATATTTAATCACCAAAGATTCTAGAAATTTTCTCCTTCAAATTCCCAATAGATTTGCTAATCTATTGGTGCCCAAATAAACAGTCTGGAAATCCTATGAGCTTACCCTCTCAATTGTGGGATCTCTAACTAGACTTGGCCAACAAATATGAGTGATCAACTATGTTCTTACTCCCTTACACTTTAAGATCTACATGACCTAGGTGGGTGAACCTATATATCAACCCTAATCTATTAATTGGATAATTTTTTTAGAAGTTAACAGTATATGTAAATCTATTGATGTCTCAAGATGTAAAGTGGTTCTCAAGAAAGATCAAACCACAACTTAAACAAAAGTTGAAAACTCTGAATTTCTTGCTTGTGAATGGTTCCAAATAAAAGTGGTACAATGCTCATAAATTATGAATGTGATTGACATAATAATGAACCTTGCAATTTTAGAAATGTTCCCTAAATTATGAAATAATACTCAAACCATTCTTTTATTAAATATTGAGAGGATAGAGTCAAAATTTGAATAAACCCTCATGTATAACTCTATGAGATAGTGAATTACACACCATTCACTATCATATACACACAAAAAATATCTTTGCACAAAAAACCTTATTCTAATTGAATTTGATTTCACCGAGAAAACCAATTAGATAGAGTTACATAGACAACACTTCATATGAAATCTCTGATGATCCAAGATTATATTTTTAACAAAATCTTTTACCAAATATGAAATGATATTTATTGACTCACAATTAATAATAATAGAAGACTAATTTCATCAAGATTAAATGAACTTACATTCTTCAATTTTGACAAAAAGGAGGGTCTTTTTATTAATTCAAAAATAGGTACAATTGATATGTTCTTCACTTAGATTTCCCTATAGTATCATCTTCAAAATATTATTTTTTTCTTCATGATAATATAGTACAAATGATATGTTATAATGCAATAATTTTTTATTTTTTTCTTTGCTTTATATTTTACACCGCATATATATGTCATTGAATGGTTTTCACACACCTTTAAGGTTAAAAGACACCACCTTGTATTAAAAATATAAAACCTTATTTTAAAAAATAATAATCAAGAAGTTAATTAATAACTACCTATATTTCTGTAATTAGATTTTCTGAACTATATCGTGTTTATATTTATAAGTTTTGATCATTTTCCTTCTCTAACGACTTCATCTTTAAAATAAGTCTAAATTATAACATCTCTAGAACCTTTTCTCAAATAATTTTGAGTGTTCCTATCACAAAGGTGGACTTCCTTACTCCTTCATCTTTGAATTAAAATAATATATTTTTTTATCCCATGTCTTTTGCTCCATTATCTCATCAATTCTTGGTCATGGAGTTTAGGAGGCCAATTTTTAGGGTTTTATCACTATATAGAAATTAGAATTTTGAAAAAAAAATGTATATCCCCAACACAGTCCTTGTGAACAAAATCTTGTAACCTTGTGAACTATTATCTTCAAAATCTTGTGTGGTACATCAAACTATATGAACTAATCATGCACTCCACTTATCACATATAGAATCCAGTTGGGATGGAATTTAGTTGAACTGTCCATTACATAAGTTAAAAAATTTTCTTATAGATGTTTATGTTTATATTTCAACAAACCATTGATGCACAGACTCTTGTACTCTTCCTTGATCACATCAACACCTAATTCTTCAATTTTATAATGGATATCGGACCAGAAATATTTAATCAACATCTGTCCCTAAGGAATTGTTGATAGGGCACCAAACATATAAATCCTGGTTGCTTTAATTGGATTTTGTTTGAATATGGGTCAAGGCTCCTCAGTGACGTTCACCCGAATTGGAATATCAATATTATGTCCCATTATGATCAAATACAATAGCATACAAATCTAACAATAGACAAGACTCATAGTTTTCAATACATCAATTAGGGCTTCACAAAAAGTTGATATGATTGAGCTCAAAATATTAATCTAAAAATTAATTGTTGCACACTATAGTTAAAGATAGTTCTTGAATTCTCAAATGAAAGTAAAAGTATGAAATGAATTTACTTTCCCTCTATTTGACATTAGAGAAATAGATGTTTCACACTTCAATAGTATGACTAGTATCATTTAACCAATTAACATGTATCGACTAGTTGGAACTCAACCAAAAGTAATAACCACTATCAAATAGATATTAACCATGAAATCTCATTGCAGTCTACACACAATGATAAAAACAAAATCATCTAAATTTATACGATAATGTGCATATATGTATTTACTGCTCATGAATATAGGGGATCGATAATGAATTTGTCTATAAGTTCTCCCCCTAAGAATATAATATTCTTAGTTCACCGATGTAATCTGCACACTTCATATGCTTGTGGATTTCTTAGTAAAGTTAGAATAATTTAGTTTGACTTTCTTTACACATGTCTTCTTCATATCATATTTGACTTCATCAACATTGGTAATATGATTTCCTTTCCTATCTTCTGACCAATTAGGGGTTAGATCCAAAGGATCTAAGCAATTTCTGGCACCCTATTACTGATCCTCATCTAGAATTATGCATGTGCATAGTCAAGCCATACACTTCTAAAAGGAACAAGGATAAAATTTACAAAAACCCATCCAAGATATAGAAAATTATATCGAAGTCATAAACAACTATAATTTCATTTTGTTTAGTTGATTATTTTGTTCATTCATACTAATAATAATTGCAATAAAAATAAACATACTAATGTCGACCATGAAAAATATATACACTCAATGGGGCCCACCTAAGGAGATAAAAGGGGCCCAAATTCATCACAACATGTTTCCCACAAATAATTTAATCAAAGCACAAGAAATTCAACACTCTCCAAAGTTGGCGCCAGATGTAATGTGTAGCCAAGCATAGGAACACATTAACTAGTCAGTCCAAAGATAACATTTGATGCACATAAATCCATGAAAATAATAAAACACCATGAAAATATTCATATCAACCTCTCAATTCTTTGTCAAAAATATATTCAAAATAATAATTCATAAATCAAATCACTACAATAAACTAATTTGGTCAAAGACCAACATAGAGTACAATATCACACTCGAAACAACATAAATTCACTTGCAGAGAAAACCAACATAAGATATTTGAACTCGAACATAGTAAAAACATTGGGAATATTATTTTATAAGGTAGGAAGCACAAATATTATCATTTATCAAGGATGGATAGTGAAATGAAGAAGATACTAGTAAATGGGATTCACCTCAAGCCCTACTTCTAAGGTATGATCAAGCTTTGTAAATATAAAATAAATTTGTAGATGGTAAATAAGTGCTACAAAACAATATATTAGTTGCATTTTTCATTTCCATAAGTGTTGGTTACATATTTAGTTTATTATTTCTAAGTTTTGGTAGAGATGGAGGTGAGATGTAGCTAGTATAATGAACTAAGTTGTTGTTTCTCTCTTCTAGTTTGTCAAGTAGTATACATGACTCTTGGTAGTGAGTCTGTTTTCTCACTATCAAAAATCATACACATGTATCAGATGAATTAGATGAGGTTTTAGTCTAAAAGTGTGTTGTAATAGTTAATAGGAATGTATTTTGAAATTTTTTATCAAGTATTAATTAATTTGTGCCCAATATGGAATGTTTAAAAAATATCTTGAAGATAAATATTCAGAGTAATCACCAATGACATCCTGGTCGGTGATTAGTCTAGATATTTATCTTCAGGTGTTACTTTGCATTAATATATATGGTTGTATATTTTGTTATGTTACTTTACTATTGCCATAATGGTTTATTATGAACTTATTTGACACTGGTTACTAGCTGTTAAATGAGGCAACTGCAAATATTTTAATAGATTTACATAATTAAATAATGAAATTTACATATACTAGTGTTCTTTGTATTCAAAACAACATTACATGATTTATTAATGTCAGCCCCCTCTCACTTACGCATCTAGAAAATGAAACTACAACCTGTTGGTATTGAGAAAAAACTTATAAAACAACAGCAGCTAAGAAGGATCACTTTCCAACAACTACTAAATACACGGTCCTCCAACCATTGCTATCATAATAACATTCAACCTACACTCAAAAGAATGAAAATTTAATTCACAAACCTCATAGTGTTTCTTCCTCAGATTCTCAAGGAATGAAGAATTCTCAAGTTGCTCGTTATTATTATAACCAGTAATGTAGTAAATATCTTTCTGGTCCTTCTTCATTCTTGATATGTATTGGTCGAGCAATGTAAGTTTATCGCCATATTTTGTTCTATTAAAATAGACAAAGAATACCAGTATAAATGAGTAGCATGAAAATTTTAATAATTGGAAATATAGAATAAGACCTTATTAAGGTACTCATCCAAAATCAAGCAAACAAATCGTATGCTTTCAAAATGGGCAGTACCAGTCACCTTTCAAATCTTAGAAGCTTTGCAAGCCTATTTCTATTTGATGCATCCTTTATTATACCTAACTTGATAGATTTTCCAAACTCGTTACAGAATTTGGTGTACTTGCCCTTTTTCTCCAAATCTATTTATGAGTCAGCATATGCATTAAATATATCCTTTAGTACATTAGAATTCAAGGACTGCCTAGACAAAGTAGTTCAATGACTTCATAAGTGTATTTCCACCTATTTCCCAAGCCTGTAGAAATGTGAAATTGTGAATAACTTAATATGTCTTTACCTGATTTCAAATGAGGTGTCTATCTATCCATATGCTTGTATTTTTGACCAAATTGTTTCTTTACTAAGGAAAACTATCATCTAAAGTTGACAATCTAATAGTAATACTACAAATCATTTTGTCCATGTATGAGTGCTAACATTATTAGAAACCAAAAAATTAGGATTGTTAAATGATTTAGTATTTAAAACATTATGGCTTAAAATCCTTCTGATGTCTTATCCATGCTCTTCAGGTCTATTGTTAAAGACCCTTTTATTATAATCCTAGCAGATACATTCACAATATTCAGAAAATAGACTAACCAAACTTTAAAGTTGCAATTCACAAAACTTTGAAATTGAATGGTAGAAGTTGGAATATTCTTCATTAGTGACCTCCTTAGGATTTAAAAGCTAGACTTCCTTGACATAATTTAGAAGCTCCCACACATATGTCATTTCCTTAATAGTTTTAACCTTAGGCTCTGGATGTAAGTGGTACAAGCAATAAAGAAGCATAACAATAATATAAAAATACCTATTTTCCACACCATGTGATTCTCAACAAACTAACTAAAAAAGAACTGTAAGGAGCCAAAGTTTAAAAAAATTATTCACTTGTCTTTGGTTGACAAAATAATTGGGAGGATATATTAGGCATAATAATATCATACTAGATTCAGTTTCCTCATCTGATTCTTCTTCAGAGATTTCAGCTGTGAGAAGAGAATAAGGAGTTAATCAATCTAATCAAATTGATATGAAAATCCATATAATAACATTATATTTTCTCTACTACAAGCTAAAATTGATATGAAAATCCATATAATCATATTATATTTTCTCTACTACAAGCTAAAACTTCATAAAGTTTATGCTAAGATAAGCCTATGTTTGTTGCAAAAACTACCATAGGTGTCATAATAACAAATTTAAAATTCTATGAAGATCTATTTTATTTTTCCATAGTTTTCAATAACTCAAATAAAAACAAATTAATTTTACTATATATTTAAGTTCACAGTTTAACAACAATTTTACTTACACTTATTTTTACAATTTTAAGGAAAATGTTACCAAAGTTGAATGCATAAACTTCGCGCACAATTTAAATGCAGATATTCTTCTATATTTTGTTTCAAAACATTTAATCATGTTTGCCTCACTTACACTACCATTTTTTTCTTCTTAGTAATATTTCATTCTTAATATATTAGTTGTATTCCATAGTAAGGTTATTGGTTGTCAAATTCCAGACCTAACAAATCATTATGGTACTAACCTTGTTAAATTATCAAAGATACCCATTTCAGATGAATTCATAAAATCTTTTTTCTATTTATTGCAGCTTATAAGATAGCACATATATGTAGGGATTCCATTGTTTTCAAAGTGAAAATTTTCTTCAACAAGAAATTATAACTAATAATAATGTTAGGGAATATTTCCTTACCTGTAATGCCTAGTAGTGGAAACTGATGTAAGACATGGGATATTTCCACATGAGCTTTGGAATATCCTTTGGAAACCTAAAATATCCTATTACCAGCATTGTTTATGAGTGCTACATGCAAATTACATATTGTTAACATATATTACTACTCTATGTGAGGAAATGGGAGTCCAAAGGAACTGATTTAACACTTCACCTTCTCAAAAACACAAACCAATGAAATAATCGAGATTAGGCCGAGAGAGATTGACGCATTCAAGAAGAGAATACTTACATAAAATGAAGCCAAATCACTGCAAGACAAGTTGACTATTGGCCCTTCTGGTTTGTTATTTGATAGTTTCCTAACAATGACACATTCAAAATGCACTTATGAGCAAAGACCTAGAACGAATTAAATTTATTAAATAATGAAGGTATGTTAGTTTGAGCTTCACTTGGTTTTGAAAATACTTTAACATTCTCTACTTAACAAGGCCAACCACATGAAGGTGGACTCTCATCTAGCCTCACCCCCCTCCCCCTAACATTAATCTATATTCCCCATGAACATCTAATTACACACTTCATTCATCCATTTATGAACTATAACATTCAATGAATAAAATCACATACCATTCATTAATTTGATATAACATTCATTAATACGCAACACTAATCAATAATCCATTAACACATAACAATATTCATTAACATGACATAAAATTTAATATTAATACACAATATTCATAGATAATTATTTAAAACAACGTTCTTTCATTATCCAACAAAGTTAATCAAACAAGTTTTATCAAAGAGAATTTTTAAGAAATCAATTATTTTTTGGGTTTTTATTAGGTTTCTTAAGGAAAAGGCTGAGAGGAGCATCACTATCTTCCTCCTCCTCTTGTGGCTATGATTTCAAATTATGATGTTTCCTCGTGTTTTGGGGAGCATGAGGATGCTACACTAAAGGGGGGTCTTCTGCAATAACAAGTAAATAGATTAAATCAAGGAAGAACTCAAAAGTACAAGACCTAAGGGCTAGACCTAATTCCTCAAGGGCTCATCATAGATGGCCTTACCTACGTAACTCATAGAGACATCATAGTTCAGGTTTATCTTTAAAACCAATCTTTTAAAGGATAGTAGAAGTGGTTACATTACCCCTTTCTAGGGTAGAGTCCCCAGAGAGTGTCTCCATCGGCTGCCACCCATTTACATGAACAAGGATCAGATCCTAATTACATTCTACCTACAAATAAGTGATACGTAGACCTCCTAATAAGGTTACCTACAAATTAGTGATATATAGACCTCCTAATAAGATTACCTAACCAATGGTTCATAACTACGATGGAGAACTATTTCTTCTAAGATATTAAGGTCAATCATAATCAGATTTACACAAGTCACATGATATATATGCTAAATATTGCATAGTAGACACATGATTTACACAAGTCACATACAACTATTAGGAATAAGGTGTCTCAACCTTGGATAATTCCTATTCTTATTATTTGTTTTGTAAAATGTATTTTCTTGCAAATAATGTAATTAAGTGTGAGTGTACATGTCTAGTTGGCATGTTGATGTG
>MU225126.1:999332-1019093 GCA_018584345.1 Thuja plicata
TGTAAGGAGATCATGGCTGAAATGGTTATGACAGATTCCTATGACACGTAAGAGCTATTTCTAGGAGATTTCAATGATAGGTGAAGACATGCAAGACATGTGGCAACTAATAAAGTTGAGTACTTTAAACTCTTCCATAATCTTAGGGTTCGTATTTTCTCAAAGAATGGTAAAACCCTAATACAGCTATCCTTGGAAGTCACCCTAAAAAGGAAAGCACATGATATAAGTTTTTTTTAGGGTTACAGGAAAGGATACAAAAAGAGTGTATTGTTGGTATGGTCTGGTGCTACTGGATTTGTCTTAGAGTGTCGATTATCTCCTGAAGGAACTTGCATTGCAAGCGTGTTGTAACTATTGTGTTGAAGATAATACATTGTGTAGGTTTTGGAGTGATGGGGTTTTTTACCGAAAGGCTTTCCCCAGGGTAAATCATTGTGTCATTCTCTATTTTTTGTATTCATGGTATGTGGCTGTAATATCATTGTTAAAGTAGTTAATGAATCTGAAATTGTACAGATTTAAAATAATTTGCACAATACTTTCCTATAGAGATTAGTGTAGGAAGTTGTTTTCGCACCTGAGTTTCCTTACAAGTGGTATCAGAGCCTGATCAACTTTTGATCCTAGTTGTTGGGTGGGATTTTTTGAGCTAATCTCAAGTTGAGTGGGAGATTTTTTGTGCAGAGCATTCTAAATCTTATTTGCAGCTTAAGATGGCTGGTTCCTCATACAGTAGAATGGAGGTGGAGAAATTTAATGGCACTAATTTTGAGTTCTCAAGATGGAAGACATGCTTGAAGACCACGATCTATGGGAGGCTACTTCACTTGATGTGAGACCTACAGGGATATCTCAAGCAGATTGGGAGATCAAGGATTGGAAGGGTAAGGGTCTCATCAGACTCTGTCTAGCAGATGTCATTCTTCTGAATGTTCTTAATGAGACTACTACAAATTCTTTGTGGACATGGATTGGGTCTGTGTATCAGGCCAAATCTCTGGTGAATAATTTGTTCTTGAGAAAGAAGTTGTATTATTTAATAATAGAGGAAGGTGCTTCCATAATTGATCATCTCAATGCATTCAATTTATTGATTGCAGAGTTGGTATCATCCGGTGCCAAGACCGAGGAGGAGGATCGATGTATGACCCTACTTTGTTCCTTGCCAGATTCATGGGACCATCTTGTGATGGCTCTTAGAAGTACTATAGTCACATTCCATATGGATGATGTGGTGTCTTCACTGCTATCTGAGGAGATGCGAAGAAAGACTTTAGATTCGTCTAAGGAAGCCCTTGCTATTCATAGGATATCCAATGACAAAGGAAAGCAGAATGACAATAAGTCAAAGAAGGGAAGATCCAAATCCAGTTGGAGTTATAAGACTCTTGGAAATTCCAAGGCAAAATGTTGGAACTGTGATAAATATGGGCACTTCCGAAGGGACTGCAAAGAACCAAAGAAGAAGAAGAAAGGCTCAGATTCAACTTCTAAAAATTTTCAAGAAGATGGAGGTGCTTTTATTACAGCTTTGGCAACTGATAAAATTTTTTAGGGTTCCTATTTTCTCATAGAATGGTAAAACCCTAATATGGCTATCCTTGGAAGTTGCCCTAAAAAGAAAAGTGCATGATATAAGTGTTTTTTAGGGTTACAGGAAAGGATACAAAAAGAGTGTATTATTGGTATGGTCTGGTGCTACTAGATTTGTCTTAGAGTGTCGATTGTCTCCTGAAAGAACTTACATTGCAAGTGTGTTGTAACCATTGTGTTGAAGATAATACATTATGCAGGTTTTGGAGTGCTAGGGTTTTTATCGAAAGGTTTTCCCCAGGGTAAATCATTGTGTCATTCTCTATTTTGTGTATGCATGGTATGTGGCTGCAATATCATTGTTTAAGTAGTTATGAATCTGAAATTGTAAGGACTTAAAAGAATTTTCACAATAATTTCCTATAGAGACTAGTGTAGGAAGTTGTTTCCACACCTGAGTTTCCTTACAACAAATAAATACAACATGACATGGTAGTAATTAATAAACCACCCTTGAAGAGAGAGATATGGTACTTTTTCAATGTATAAAGTGGAAGTTGTTATTGGTCAATCTAGATCAATTGGGTCAACTACAACCTCATGAGATGGAGATTGTGTTAAGGCTATGATAAGGAATGCACATGGGTTTGTGGTAGGATAGAGAATCTATGATCCCTTGGAAATTCTTTTCAAGTAGTAATGGTCGAAAATTATATTTATGTTCTGAAGATTCTTTATCCAAAGGGTATCAAAGGCATGTCTCTCTTCATTGAAATTGAGGGTGAAGAAGATGTTTTGTATCGTTTGGGTATACCACTCAATTTCTATACTCAATGGATGCAAAGAAACCTTCTACACCTCTTATTTGATTAAAGATAAAGGACATTATCCCCTTTTGATAAATATTCTTTAAGAAAGATAGATGGTATCCTATTGTTTCTACTTGAAAAGCATTCCCAAGGGAGAAAGATAAACCAATGATTAGTAGTTGACATTGAGAAGACCTAAAACAAAGTAACAATAATAAAAATTATGAATAAGTATGCCAACATAATGAATAAGTGGGGAAAATACATTGATCTTATAAGAGTAAATACATTAAAAATTCCAAGCTCATGGTCTCAATGAAATAAATAGTGTATAAAACAATATATGGTAACTAGGTACAACTATATTTCATAAGGCATTGTAAACTAGTTTCGTAAAGAGATGCAAACTATGTAAAATATTGGTATGGCGTGGCAAGATCAAGAAATAATTCAAAAGTACAAGACCTAAGGGCCAGACCAAGTTCCTCGAGGTCTCATCATAGATATCCTTGCCTACGTAACTGACAGAGACATCGTAGTTCAGGATTAACTTTAAAACAAGTCTTCTAAAGGATGGTAGAAATTTTAATGCCAATAATTCATAACTATGATGGAGAACCAATTCTTGTAAGATATTAAGGTAATATCCATGATCCAAAACCTACAAGATTTATAATTTTATGAGAGGAGATACATTTTACCTAATTCTATGACCGTGAGTAAAGGACCACACTGACATTTAGATACTCCAAAAAAATCTTAGTGGACACACTTACATTATTAACCAATATTATATAATTCATTAACTACCTACTGTTTATACTAATAATAGATATCCCTTCCACGCTCACATGTTGAAAAAATCACTAATAAACCAAATTCACACCTGACTAATGTAAATGATCTCTCCTAGAGTTGATACATCATAAATCATAAATAAGGTTACTTTTTTAAAATGTTATAACTTTTTTCATTTTTTTTTTAATAAGGTTAATTTTTTTTTTGTTTAATTTGATATAAAAAATCAAAAAAAAGTCATAAGCAATAAACATTTCATGAGTTTATCAAAATATGTCCAATGTATCTAAATGAAACGATAAAAAAGTTTCAGTATCTACAATATCTCTCTGTGAATCAGATTTATGCATATGGTCCCAACAAAGAAGTGAATAAACTACACAAAGAAGGCATCGCAGAAACATGATTTTTGCTCTCACCATTGAATCAATCTCGGTGGCACTAGCTACCTCTTTAGCCTTGCATAAGTTGCAATCATTTCCTAAATCAAGTATAGACATAGATGGGGAAGATGGAAAAAAAATTTCATTGACCCACCGAAAGTATTGACATCACAATTTCCCTACAATACCAAATCTACATCAATTCTTCCTAAAATGATAACTTGTCACATTACTTTTAAACATAAAACATAATTCCATATCTAGACCTTTTTCCTATTTGGGAAACCCCAAAATTGACACCCAAGATTACTTATTGTGTGTGACATATTCAACACACAAGGACCAACACCAAATTCACACATAGGCACATTGACCAAAGCCATCGACACTATATCGATAAATATTACACTGTCATTCAAACATATCATTTTGTTTAGTTAATTATTTTGTTCATTCAAACTAATTATAATTGAAATAAAAAGCAACATACTAATGTAGACAACATCTCAAATAAAATTGCAAATGAGAAGATTGGAAAAGCTTGTTTTGGAGCTATATACAAGGTGAACCTCTATTCCCTGAAAGGCATAATGTTTCCATGGATTAGGAAATATGTGTAAATAGACATAGAGAATTATTATTTTCTTTTCATGGAAAGGAAATAACAGTGAATAAACTATATGCGAAGTCAACACAGGCTAAGGAACAATTTATGAACAATTTTAGAACATCACATAAAGATCTAGTTTGCCTCACAATCTACTTGACAGAGCCCTACTCCATCATCCACTCAAATGTAAGTTCAAGTTGATTTTTCAATGGGTTTAAGGTGATTCCAAATCAGCTTAGTCAAATATAACATCTAAGTTCATGCAAGTGCAAACAAAAGTTAATTTTCCAATACCATAAGGGAACATCTAATGTTCAACTTTGAATGGTCACTACAAGCCTTGATGTAGAGGGTTTAGGGTTCTAGTGATTTATTTCCCAAAGTGCTCCTAATATCTTCTAATCATCCAATGGTTACCCCTCCTTGTGTTCTTCTCCAATGTGGATCTCCAAGACCCCCTCTATCAAATTTTCCTCCTAGGCATAGTTTATTGGTTGAAGACACCAATGCTCGTAGGTTTGACTAGTCCAACTAGTTCTTCAATTTCCTACGCTTCTTCACTAGATCTTTCCTCTAGAATCCCAAATGCTTTCTTAGGATCTTCCCATAAATCCCCATATACTCCTTTCTATATCTTTGGCCCATTAAAATTTATTTAGAACCCTTGTCCACACTTCTGGATACTTTACCAATCTATTTGTTGTCAAATTCAATAGGAGGCCTAATGGGCTTGTTTCCTAGTAGGTCAAATTTCACTATTTTTCATCTAAAGTGCCCAAATATTCCAAAAAACTCCACAAAAGACCTTGAAATTATTAAAGGTATCCACTAACCCTTTAAAATCCCAAAATCCTAGCTTCTAGATGCACCCACAACCCTAGTTATCACCAGGCCCTAGTTTTTAGCCTATTAACTAGGCCTCTGGACCAGTCTAGACAAAATGCCACCAAATTGGTCTTGAAACTTCATTTTACAATCTCCCAATTTTTTATCCTTGAAGGAGACTCTTTAGGTCTTTTGCACATGCCTCTAAGTCTTTTCTCGAAGATCATGGGTGCTCGATCCAAATCCAATTTTACCATGTCTAGGCTCACCTATTCCTAACAGTCAGCTATAAGGATTCACTTTTGGTCTAGAAAATACATTAAAAAACCAAAAAGGAAATCAAAAAAACTATTTATATAATCTAACCTTTCATCCCCTATGGTTTTAGCCATTTCCACCAGTGGATGTTTAGGTTAGAGCCATATCTACCACTGTCACTCTGTAAATGGAGAATACAGAACAGTGGCTTAAAATTTATTACAAATTTTCACTAAAATAACTTGAAATCAAACGAATCAATTCATAAGAATGCTAATAAAAATAAATACACTAACATGGGGTCTAATCACCAATTCAATCTGAACACATTCATACAGAAAGAAAGAAACAATACATTTTACAAGGAACTACTATCTGATATCTGTACAAAGGGTACACAAAAAAGTTATGCTATGTAAAACTCCATTAACCTTATGAAAATAAAATATCCATGTTCATATACCCAAGCATGGGTAGTTACAACTGTTCCAACCTCCATTAGCAACTTCTTGCCAAAAGATGCAAAAGTTGCTTGAGCAAAACTTTCAAAGTTGCTAGCGACTTTTTTGCATTTTGTGCTATTTGAATCTTTTTATCAAATTGATAGATGTTTCTGACTTATATGACCCTAGTTAGGATATTTAGGGTCCTAAGAGACACACTAAACTAAAAATTACATAAAAAATAGTACATTTTGTCTTTCTAGGTCAAAATGACCATAAATCACCTAGTGAGCACTTTTAGCTCTTACAAATATGGAGGTGGTCAACTTTGGATCCAACCTATTGGATATTATTCCAATCCACACAAAACACCTAACACAACCCTAAAACACACCAAACACATCAAATGGGAGGTGATGTGCACTATACTCCCCTGGGATAAAGAACTCAAATCCCTTGAGTTAGGAGGTCTTCAATGGTGATCACATGCTTCAGAATGTCTGCTTCAGTCATCCAAGTGGCCTCAACTTCAAGTAGTCTCTGGCACTTAACTAGATATTTATCTTTGTAAGTACCCTTCCTTGTCTTTTTTATCACCTTATAATCAAGTATACTGTCTAACTGTAGTGGGATTGAGGTAGGTAAGTCTTTGCACCCAATCATCATCTCCCAAATCTGTAAGAGTGGTTTAACCTGTGTCTAGAGATGGTCCCTTATAGGGATACAAGTCACATACATTAAATATTGGTGAAATGCCCAAATTAGGAGGCAATTCCACTCCATATGCACTCTTTACATACTTGTGCAATATCTTCAAGGGTCCTATCTTCTTCATGAGTAGCTTGGTAGGCTGTCCCTTGTGTACTCTTTCATTTCTTAGGTAATAAAGTACTATATCCCAAACCTTGAACTGCAAATCCCTTCTTGTCTAATCTACCTTGGACCTATACTTCTCCCCTTGTTTTTGTAGAGTCTTTTTGACTTGATCATGAAGCTCTTTCATCTGTTCTGCAAATGACTCCCCTTGGGAACTGCTTTTGTCCTGCAAACTGAGGTCACTCATTTATAAGATCCCTCTAGGATTGACCCCATATACTATCTCAAAGGGGATTTTACCAGTACTCATATTAATGGAGTCATTATAGAAAAATTCTTCCTGGCCTATAATGTGATCCCATGACTATCCATGTTGCTTAGTCAAGCATCTTAGAAAGTTCCCAATGTACCTATTCACTACCTCCATTTTCCCATTTGACTGTGGATGATAGGCTGAAGAGAAAGACAAGTTTGTACCTAGAATCTTCCATAGGGTCCTCCTAAAATGACCCATAAACTTACTATCTATGTCACTTACTATACTCAGTGGCAATCCATTGATCCTTAAAATTTCTTATAGACCTGTAATATGTGAAGCATCATTGGTATGTTTGCAAGGGATGAAGTGTTCCATATTGATAAACCTATCCACCGCAAAAATAACACTATCATTACCCCTTGATGTCTTTGGTAACCCCAAAACAAAGTCCATACTTAGGCACTCCCAAGGCGTTTGAGGTATGGCTAGAGGTTGATACAAACCACTGTTACTACTTTTCACTTTATCCCTCTGACATATCTGACATTGCTCCACAAATTTCCTAACATTTGACTGTAACTTAGACCAATAGTAATGGCTATTCACTTTCTCCAGTTTCTTATCCGCTCCAAAGTGGCCTCCCAAGCTTCCTTGGTGTTTCTCCTTAACTATGTTCTCCCTCATTGAAAACTAAGTTATACACATGAGATTTACCTTAAATAATAGTCCCCGCTTGCAACATAAATTCAGTCAATTCCACCTTGAACTCATGTTGGAACTTTACACATGCCTCATAGGCATCTTTGAAGTCATTATCCTCTTTCTAGAGGTCTTTAAAATCATTCATCCCCACACTGTGCAATTGTATCTCCTGTATAGTTAATATTGTTCAGCTAAGAGCATCTGCAACCTTATTTCTAACCCCTTTCTTGTGTTTGATGACAAATGTATATGCTTGGAGAAATTCTACCCACTTAAGGTGCCTTTGATTCAGTTTTTCTTGCCCATTCAAGAAACTTAGGGAATTTTTATCAGTGTAGACCATAAATTCCCTTGGTAGGAGATAGTGTCTCCATTTTTTAAGTGCTTGTACCATAGCATACAACTCCAAATCATAGGTGGAGTACTTTTGTTTGGCCTCATTTAACTTCTCTTAGAAGAATTCCATGGGGTGCCCCTCTTGGCTTAACACTAGCCCAATCGCTATCTTTCTAGCATCACACTCCACCACAAATAGCTTATTGAAGTTGGGGAACCTAAGTGTAGGTAATTGTGCTATCCTTTTTTTCAACATTTCAAATCCTTTTTCCATTGCTATAGTCCACTTAAACTAACATTTGATTTCCCCTTTGATAGTGTTGAGGATAGGGACACATACATGACTAAAATTCCTGACAAATTTCCTATTGTAGGAGGCCAATCCATGAAAAATCCTAACATCCCCTATGGACCTAGACGTAGGCCATTCAAAAATTGACTTAACCTTATCAGGGTCCATCTTCATACATCGATTAGCAACCACAAAACCAAGATAAACTAATTTAGTTTTCAGGAACTCACACTTTTCCTGATTGATCATCAACTTCTCTTGATGTAGCCTCCTCAAGACCATCTCCAAGTGCTTCATATGCTTCTCCTTGGACCTGCTAAATATCAAAATGTCATCAAGATATACTATTACAAACTTACCAATGAAATCTCCTAACACTTCGTTTGCAAGCCTCGTGAATGTGCTAGGTGCATTAGTTAGGCCAAAGGGAATTACAATCCACTCATATAGCCCTTCATGTGTTTTGAATATTGTGTTCCATTCATCACCAGGCCTATCTCTAATTCAGTGACACCCTGATTTCAAATCCACCTTGGAAAAATAACAAGAACCACCCAAGTTATCCATCAAATCCTCAATCTGGGGCATTGGGAATCTATATCTAATTCTGATTTTTTTTATAGCCCTAGATTCCATACACATCCTACATTTTCCATCCTTCTTAGGTGCAAGGACAGTTTGCACATCACAAGGACTCAAACTCTTCCTTATTAGTCCTTTCCCCAACAAATCTTGAATCTATTTTTCTATCTCTGCATTTTGACTTGGTGTCGTCTTATATATTGCCTTGTTTTGAAAATTTTCTCCATGTATGAGGTCTATCTAATGACTCACATCCCTCATGGGTGGTAATGTACTTGACAAACCATTATCCACTATGTCATGATACCTTTCTAACAATGCTTGTACTTCTGGTGGCATGTTGGCTTTCTCCTTGGTCTCCTCCTTTGGCTTCACTATCACTACACAATAGACCCATCTCTCCTTCTGCATAGATTTTATAAACTCTTTTCCACTCAAGAGAATCACACTAGTTCTCACATTCTTTTCTTCATTAGGTTCCTACAATGGGTACATTTGAAACTTCTTCCCTAGCTTGGTGATTACAAAGTTGTTCTTTTCTCCATCATGGATAGGCTTCACATCACATTTCCATGGACATCCTACAAGAAAATGACATTCATCCATGGGAAATATGTCACATAGGACTTTGTCCTTATACTAACCTATTTCCAACTCCACCATGTTTTGTTCATCTACAACTATTTGTTGTCCCTTGTGTTTCTGTTAGGTTCAAATAACTCATTTTTGGCTCATTAATGGCTTGTACTTGATGATGTGATCAAATAAAAATTTGATGGTTTGCATGTATTTAGGGTCCTATGATACCCTAATAGGTCTAACTAAGGTTAAGTTAAGTCAGGATAGTAGTAAAACTCTCTAAAGGGGAAATATGTAAAAGATGGAAAAAAATGTTGCTATGCAACATTAGCAACTTTTAAAAAGTTGTTGACAACATTTTGTTGTCTTAGAGGCTTTCAAGGTTTTAAGTATTTTTGAAACCATCCAAGGGGTGGAAAATATGTGTTGAGGGGATATAAGGAGAAAAAAACCATAATTTGGTGAGAGGGAAGTGATTGTACAGATTTTGTAATCTGGAGCCAAGAGTTATTAAATGACAGCATAGCAGATTTGAGGATTTTTTGTGTTTTCTTGTGGTACTTGGATTATATTGATGACTGTGATCTTTTGAATCCATTGTTGGGCATGTTGTAAGGTGTTTTTAGTAGATAGTTAGTCTTGTAATTAATTTCCTTTTGATTTTCGTAAATTCTTTTGTTTGAGACAGTTTGATGTCCAGTTCTGACTAAGAAGCAAAGATGTGGACCTAAATCCACTTCCCACCATTGGTTCTATATGGTCACTTGGGGATGGAGACTAGGTCCATGGAGATTCAAGAATCTGGAAGGAGGAGCTCTGAAGGTGCATGCAATGATTTTTAAGATGTTGCCCTAGGCGAGCTAAATGAGAAGCCCGGTTAGGAAGATCAAATAAAAGATAGTGTAAAATTGTAGGAGGTTGTTATCATGAGACAAGAAGGCCATGGATGTATTTTTGATGTTGTGTAGGTACTCCAGAACAAAGAGGGTTGTCCAAGAACTCATCTTACCAATTTTGAAGCCAAATACAAAAAGAGGCCTAAAAACAAGGAAGAAGCCCTATTTCAGAAACAGGGTGTATGGACAGAGTTGAACCTTGAGACCTAGAAAATCTTGGTCGTTGTTTGCCATACTTGTGAACTTCCAAAACCTTTTTGGGGGTCCTTTGGTAGTTTATGTCTGAAATAGTGATTTCCTAGATTCAAGGAGGCCTAATTGGGAAAAAGGCTACAAGGCCTAAATCCGAGGAAAGTAGTGCTCAATTGGGAAATGAATGCCCTTAGAAAATTGAGACCCTATCTTGGAGTCATCCTTGGAGTGAAAAGAATCCCTTGACCTCCTCTAAATCAAACCAATGGTGAGGGCTTGGAAGGTGTAAATGTGGAAAGTTCTTGTAGAGGACAAAATGGAGAACCTAGCAAGATGGGTAGATTCTTGGTAGAGGAAAGAGGTGGATCTTTCCAAGTAGTAGAGGGTGGATTAAGGAATCCCTAAGGGGTCCTAGGAGTGAACTAAAGGAGTTAAAGAAAAATCAAGAAGGATACAAGTATCTCCCTATCAGTCCTAGTACACCTTATCATGCATTAGGACCGCCAAGAAGTCCCCATGACCCCTTTCGACACATTGGAACACTCAAGTGTGTCCCAAGCAGTTGTAGGACCCCTTGGGACAAATTGATCTTTCCAATGTATTGAAAGGGGTCATGGGGTCTTGTTAGGGGTCCTAACACATGAGAAGGTGTACTAGGACCCTTTAGGACCCTCTTTGACCCCCGAGGACACATTAGAACACTCACATGTGTCCGAAAGGGTCCTAGAATCTCTTGGGAGGCACTTGAGTGTTACAATGTTTTAAAAAGGGTCATGGGGTCTTCCTAAGGGTCTTAATGTGTGAGAAAGTGTACTAGGACCTTTTAGGACCCTATGTCACCCTTGGGGACACATTAGAAAACTCAAGTCTCTCCCAAGGGGTCCTACAACCTCTTGGGACACACTTGAGTGCTCCAATTTATCAAAAGGGGTCATGGGCTCTTTATCAGGGTCCTAACACATGAGAAGGTGTTATAGGACCCCTTATAACCCTCTTTGATCCATGGGGACACATTATAACACTCAAGTGTGTCCCAAGGGGTCCTACAACCTCTTGGGACATAATTGAGTGTTACAATGTGTCAAAAAGGGTCATGGGGACTTCCCATTACATGTTTTAAAATATAGGAACACTCAAGTGTGTCCCAATAGGTCATAAGACCCCTTGGGACACAATTAAGTGTTCCAATGTGTTCCTATGGGTCAAAGGGGGACCTAAGGGGTCCTATTACACCTTATTACAGCCATAGGAACCCTAGAAAGGCCCCGTGATGCCTTTAGACATATTGGAACCCTCAAGTGTGTTCCAGGAAGCCATATGACCCCTTGGGGAACACTTGAGTGTTTCCACATGTCCTTAGGGGTCAAAGAGGGTCCTATGGGGTCCTAGTACACTTTCTCATGCGTTAGGACCACTAGGAAACCATATAACCCATCTTGAAACATTGGAACACTCAAGTGTGTCCCAAGAGGTTGTAGGAACCCTTGAGACATAATTGACTGTTCCAATGTGTTTGTAGGAGTCAAAGAGGGATTGTAAGGGGTCATAGTACCCCTTATTACAAGTTAGGACCCCCATGAAGTCCCCATGACCCCTTTCAATGCATTGGAAGACTCAAGTGTGTCTAAAGAGGTCGTAGGACCCCTTGGGACACAATTGACTGTTCTAACTTATCCTTGAGGGTCAAAGATGGACCTAAGGGCTCCTAGTACACTTTATCATGCGTTTGGACTCCTAGGAAGCCCCCATGACCCCTTTTGACACATTGAAACACTCAAGTGTGTCTGAAGAAGTCGTAGGACCCCTTGGGACACACTTAAGTGTTTGAATGTGTCAAAAGGGGTCATGGGGTCTTCTTGGGAGTCCTAACATGTGAGAAGGTGTACTAGGACCCCTTAGGACCCTCTTTGATCCCAAAGGACACATTGGAATATTCACATGTGTCCCAAGGGGTCCTATGACCTCTTAGGACACACTTGAGTGTTCCAATGTTTCAAAAGAGTTAATGGGGTCTTCCTCATGATCCTAACATGTGAGAATGTGTACTAGGACCCCTTAGGACCCTCTTTGACCCCTAGAGACATGTTAAAACACTAATGTGTTTCCCAAAGGGTCCTATGACCTCTTGGGACACACGTGAGTGTTCCAATGTCTCAAAAGGGGTCATGGGGACTTTCCATGACCCCTTTTGAAACATTGGAACACTCAATTGTGTCCCAAGAGGTTGGAGGACCTCTTGGGACACAATTGAGTTTTCCAATGTGTTCTCAGGGGTCAAAGAGTGACCTAAGGGGTCCTAATAAATCTTATCACATTTTTAGGACCACTAGGATTCCCCATGACCCATTTTGACACATTGGAACACTCAAATGTGTCACAATAGGTCGTAAGAACCCTTGGGACACACTTGAATGTTCCAATGTGTCCTCAGGGGTCAAAGAGGGTCCTAAGGGGTCCTAGTACACCTCCTCACATGTTAGGACCCCTAGGAACACCCCATGACCCACACTGAAACATTGCAACACTCAAGTGTGTTCCAAGAGGTAATAGGAACCCTTGAGACACACTTGAGTGTTCCAATGTGTCTTTGGGGGTCAAAGAGGGTCCTAATGGGTCCTAGTAAACCTTCTCATGCATTACGACCCCAAGGAAGACCCCATGACCCCTTTTGAATCATTGGAAGACTCAAGTGTGTCCCAAGAGGTCATAGGGCCACTTAGGATACAATTGAGTGCTCCAATGTGTTCTCAAGGGGTCAAAGAGGGACCTAAGGGGTCTTAGTACACCTTATAATGTGTTATCAACCCTAGGAAGTCCCCATGATCCCTTTCTACATATTGGAAAACTCAAGTGTGTCCAAAGAGGTTGTAGGACCCCTTTGCGATGCAATTGAGTGTTCTAATGTGTCCCCGGGGGTCAAAGAGGGACCTAAGATGTGCTAATACACCTTATCACATGTTAGGACCCCTAGGAAGTTCACATGACACCTTTCAACACATTAGAATAGTTAAGTCTTTCCCAAGAGGTCATAGGACCCATTAGGAAACACTTGAGTGTTCCAATGTGTCTAAAGGGGTCATGGGTTCTTCGTAAGGGTCCTAACACATGATAAGGTGTGCTACAAACCTTTAGGAAACTCTTTTACCCCTAGGGACACATTGGAAGACTCAAGTGTGTCCCAAGGAGTCCGACGACCTCTTGGGACACACTTGACTATTCCAATGTTTCAAAATGGGTCTTCGGGTCTTTCTAGGGGTCCTAACGCATGAGGAGGTGTACTAAAACCTCTTGGTACACTCTTGAGTGTTCCAATGTGTTGAAAGGGGTAATGGGGTCTTCTTAAGGGTCCTAACATGATATAAGGTGTACTAGGACCCTCCTTGACCCCAGGGGACACATTGGAACACTCACATGTGTCCCAAGGAGTCCTATGACCTCTTATGACACACTTGAGTGTTCCAATGTTTCAAAAAAGATAACGGGGTCTTCCTAGGGGTCGTAACGTATGAGATGGTGTTCTAGGACCCCTTATGACCCTCTGTGACCCCTGAGAACACAATAGAACACTCAAGTGTATCCCAAGGGGTCCTATAACCTCTTGGAACACACATGAGTGTTCTAATGTGTCAAAAGTGGTCATCAGGTCTTCATAGGGGTCAAAAGAGGTTGTAGGACCCCTTGGGACATGCTTGACTGTTACAATGTGTCAAAAGGGGTCATGGGCACTTCCCATGACCCCTTAAAAAATATTGGAACACTCAAGTGTGTCCAAGAGATCTTAGGACCCCTTGGGACACCATTGAGAGTTCCAATGTGTTCTCGTGGGTCAAAGAGGGACCTAAGGGGTCCTAGTACACATTATCATGGTCGTAGAACCCCTAGAAAGTCTCTCTGACCCCTTTCAACACATTGGAACACTGAAGGGTGTCCGAATAGGTCGTAGGACCCCTTAGTACACACTTTAGTATTTGAATGTGTCACTAGGGTTTAAGAGTATGCTAAGGGGTCCTATTACACCTTCTCACATGTTAGGACTGCTAGGAAGACCCCATGACCCCTTTTGAAACATTAGAACACTCAAGTGTGTCCAAAGAAGTCGTACGACTTCTTGGGATACACTTGAGTGTTACAATATGTTCTCAGGGGTCAAAGAGGGTCATAAGGGGTCCTAGTAGACCTTATCATGAGTTAGGACCCCTAAGAAGTCCCCATGACCACTTTCAACACATTAGAACACTCAAGTGTGTCCCAAGAGGTCGTAGGATTACTTGGGACAAAATTGAGTTTTCCAATGTGTTGAAAGGGGTCATGGGGTCTTCTTAGGGTTTGTAACATGTGAGAAGGTGTATTAGGACCCCTTAAGACCCTCTTTAACCTCCGGGGACACATTGGAGTACTAAAATCTGTCCCAAGGGGTCCTACAACCTCTTAGGATACACTTGAGAGTTCCAATGTTTTAAAATGGGTCATGGGGTCTTCCTAGGGGTCCTAACACATGAGAAGTGTGTCATAAGGGGTCCTACGACCTCTTGGGACACACTTGAGTGTTTTAATGTGTTGAAAGGGGCCATGGGGTCTTCTTTAGGTTCTTGACGTGTGAGCAGGTGTACTAAGACCCCTTAGGCCCCTCTTTGACCCCCGGGGACACATTATAACACTCAAGTGTGTCCCAAGGGGTCATACAACCTCTTGGTACACACTTGAGTGTTATAATGTGTCTCATAGGTCATGGGGACTTCCCATTACCCATTTTGAAACATTGGAACACTCAAGTGTTTTCCAATAGGTCCTAGGACCCCTTGGGACATAATTGAGTGTTCCAATCTGTTCTCAGGGGTTAAAGAGAGACCGAAGGGGTCCTAGTAGACCTTATCACAGTCACATGACCCCTAGGATGTCCCCATGACCCCTTTAGATACATTGGAACCCTCAAGTGTGTCCCAAGAGGTTGTAGGACCCCTTGGGACACACTTGAGTGTTCCAATGTGTCCCTATGGATTGAAGAGGGTCCTAAGGGGTCCTAGTACACCTTATGACATGTTAGGAAACTTAGAAAGACCCCATGACCCATTTTGAAACATTAGAACACTCAAGTGCATCCCAAGAGGTTGTCGGACCCCTTGGTTCACACTTGAGTGTTCCAAAGTGTCTGTGTGGGTGAAAGAGGGTCCTAAGTAGTCCTAGTAGACCTTCTCACATGTTATGACCCCTGGGAAGACCCCATGACCCCTTTTCAAACATTGGAACACTCAAGTGTCTTCCAAGAGGGCGTAGAATAACTCAGGACACAATTGAGTGTTCCAATCTATTCCCTGGGGTCAAAGAGGGACCTAAGGGTTCCTCGTACAAATTATCACAAGTTAGGACACCCAAGAAGTCCTCATGACTATTTTTGACATAATAGAACACTCAAGTGTGTCCCAAGAGGTTGTAGGACCCCTTGGGACATAATTGATTATTGTAATATGTCCCTATTTGTCAAACATGGATGTAAGGGGTCTGAGTACACCTTATCACATGTTAGGACCCCTAGGAAGTCCCCACGACCCCTTTTAACACATTGGAACACTCAAGTGTTTACCAAGATGTTGTAAGAACCTTTGGTACATAGTTTAGTTTTCCAATGTGTCCCCAAGGGTCAAAGAGGGTCTTAAGGGGTCCTAGTACACCTTCTCATGTGTTAGGACCCCTCGAGACACACTTGAGTGTTCCAATGTGTTCTAGGAGATCAAAGAGGGACCTAAAGGGTCCTAGTAAACCTTATCATGTGTTAGGACACCTAGGAAGTCCTCGTGACCCCTTTTGACATATTGGAACACTCAAGTGTGTCCAAAGAGGTTGTAGGACCCCTTGGGACACCATTAAATGTTCTAGTGTATTTAAATGGGTCATGGGGTCCTCTTTGAGGTCCTAACACATGAGAAGGTGTACTAGGACCCCTTAGGACCATCTTTGACCCCCGGGGACACATTGGAAAACCCAAGTGTGTCCAAAGGGGTCCTACAACCTCTTGGGCTTTACTTGAGTGTTCCAATGTGTCGAAAGGGGTCATGTGGTCTTCTTAGGGTTCCTAACATGTTAGAAGGTGTACTAGGACCCATTAGGTCCCTCTTTGACCCCTCTTGGGACACACTCGAGTGTTCTAATGTTTCCCCAAGGGTCACAAAGGTTCCTAAGGGGTCCTAGTACACCTTATCATGCATTAGAACCCCTAGGAAGACCTAATGGCCTCTTTCAACACATTGGAACACTTAAGTGTGTCCCAAGGTGTTGTAGGACTCCTTGGGACACACTTGAGTATTTAAATGTCTCCCTAGGGGTAAAAGAGGGACCTAAGGGGTACTATTACACGTTCTTACATGTTAGGACCCCTAGGAAGTCCCTCTTTGACCCCTGGGGACACATTGGAACACTTAAGTGTGTCCTAAGGGGTCGTAGGACCCCTTGGGACACACTTGCTCCAATGTGTCCCCGAGGGTCAAAGACAGACCTAAGGAGTCATAGTACACTTTCTTACACATTAGGACCCCTAGCATGTCCCTCTTTGACTCACATGCACACATTAGAATACTCAAGTGTGTCCCAAGCGGTCGTAGAAACCCTTGGGACACACTTGAGTGTTCCAATGTGTCCCCAGTCATCAAAGAGGGTCCTAAGGGGTCCTATTACATCTTATCATGTGTTACAAGCCCTTGGAAATCCCCATGACCACTTTTGACATATTTAAACACTTAAATTTGTTGCAAGGGTTTTTACGACCCCTTCAGACACACTTAAGTGTTTTAATGTGTTCCCAGAGGTCACAGAGGGACCTAACGGGTCCTATTACACCTTCTCATATGTTAGGACCCCTAGGAATTCCTCATGGCCCCTTTTGATACATCTCAACACTCAAGTATTTCACAAGGGGTCGTATGACCCCTTGGGAGACACTTGAGTGTTCTACTATGGCCCTGTGGGTTACATACCAACCTAAGGGGTCCTAATACATCTTATCATGTGTTAGGACCCCTAGTAACCCTCTATTGCCTCTTTGTAAACATTTTGGATGCCTTATACTGGTGTGTGTGTGTGTGTGTGTGTGTGTGTGTGTGTGTGTGTATATATATATGGGTATGTACACCAAGATGGGGAACCAAAAAGGTGCCAAATACCTTTTTGGCCCCCATCTGTGCATAGGGTGCATGCCCTATGTCTTTGAGTACCCAACCCATAGGGTACACGCCCTATAGGGTGCACGCCCTATGGTTTGGGAAATTCAAACCATAGGGCGTGCGCCCTAATTTCTTCCATAAAGTGTTTGGTAAGCCACTTTGTGGCTTATTTTTCTTCTCCAAAGTCATGGCTTGATGTTTTCCTCTTAATAACACTGCATACCTGATTCATTGTAAGATTTTCTCCATCAAAGTGAAGCAAAAAAGGGCTCCACGACGTCAACAAGGTTGAACCAGAAGAAGAGGTAAGTGATTCTACAACCATGAATGCTATTTGTTTTGAAATTTAGGTTTAATTTTTAGTTTTTCTTCAAATTTTATTGTGAAAGTGTCTTGTCTAAAATTTTATGTTTAATTAGAGTTTTACAATAGATTTTCTTTTAATTTCCAAGAAGGAATGATATCCCCATAGAAAATCCTGAACCAAACCCTCCATCTTCTCCTCATGAACAAATTGATGCTGAAAATGACCAAGAAAATGAACCCCAACCTCCCTCACCAATTGAGAAACCTCCTCTTGGAACACATGAAAATTTGATTGACCAAATAGAAAAGGGGAAAATAGAAATAGAATCTTTAATTAGGAGTTTAAAAGATTCTATTGTTTCAAATCCTAGAAGGGCAACACTTTCAAAATCATTAGAATTTATCTTGACCCATGTAGGTTCAGTTAGTGGGAAACTAAATTTATGGCACAACAAAAGAGAAGAAAAAAAACAATATTGTGCAAATAAATTATCAGATGAGGACATAAAAAAAAAAATGAAATCACAAAAGCCGACATTTGAAAACTTTTTAAAAACCCAGGGGAAATTGAAACTCTTAAACCCAAAACAAGGAGGATCCCAATTCATTGGTGCTTGAATGAAGATATAAAAACAATTTTTTTGGATAGATGATGGATGGTCATTGATTCCCCTCCCTGTAACAATCATGAGGTTCCTATCTATTTCCTGAGGAAACTCTATTGTGAGTTTGTCCTTAAGGAAGTGCCAAATTATTTTGACTCTCTAGAGTCTCAGGGTAGAGATGGGGGATCATCATTTGATAGACCTATGGCACATCATGACCCTAATCCACCTAGGTTTCCCTATGGCAAGCCACAAGTGGGTCACGTTAGTATTCCTTCCAATGTGAAGGAACACATGGAGGTGGACACAGTGGGAATGATTAGTGCTCTGACACAAACTCTCATTCAGTGTTCCACTCCTCTTGTCGAGGGTGACCATGGTAAGTCTATGAGGGGTCATTTTTATCATTCTTATGGACCCCTGTGCACATTTGGTACTACTGAGAGAGAGGAAGAGGATGATGGACTAATGTCGAATGATTTTCTCAATACAACATTTGGCATTGATACACAGGTAAATATTTGCAAGTTCATTAAATTTATTTGATCATATTTCATTTTTAAATGAATGAATTTAATTAAATTAGTATCTATTATTTATGATGAAAATTCAGGGAGAGAGTGTCGATTGCAGTGGGAATGATCACCCAGACCCTTTATACACTACCATGTACACTCCACAAGTATGTATCAATTTTTTTTTTTTAAAGTATACATTTGATTATTCTATAATTATATGGATGTTTTTCTCATAACTTATTGTGCATGTACATTAGTTCACTACTGGGCCATCGACGTTGACTGTAGACAGTGAATGGCCTTGTTTACATTTTGTTGAGGTATGTTTATTTGCATGTTAATTTGATTTACTTGATTATATTTAATTAATAAATGAATGAATAACTAAATTAGTAGACAAATTTGTTGGAAACAATTGTTTAATTGAGTATTGTCCTTGATGTTACACAAATGTCATATCAGTCATTAGACAGAGTCTACCAAGCTCAGAATGTTCAGCAAGGCAGTTAACCAAGTCTACTAAGCTCAGACGGTAAGAGAAGCTATTTTCAGAATCTACCAAGTGCTCCAGAATACTATACCGAGAAGTTAGTTACTACCGAGCTCACTCGGTCGACAAAAGAAATTCAGTCTCTACCGAGTTCACTCGGTCATCAAAGAATATGTGATGGAAAGTTAGAATTTACCGAGTTCACTCGGTTACCAAAGGATCTTCGCAGAATCTGTAGTGTTCACTGAGCATCAGTTGGTCAACACTGGAATATCATTTCTGGACAGCGTTTACCTAGCCGAGTCGGCCTGCGAAGGATTTTATTTGTGAAATGTTTGTGCAGCCGACTAATGTAATATCTATTAATTGAAA
>MU225126.1:1025206-1035771 GCA_018584345.1 Thuja plicata
AGGGTCACACCTAACAGTGTGTTTTGTAACCTTTAACAGGGTTGGATCCTAACAGGGCTCACTTCAGAAGAGTGAAAATTAGTAACTAGTTGCATTGGTGGTTTTCCCAAATTGGGTTTCCACGTTATATCTAGTGTTACTTGTGTTTATGCTATTTGATTTATGCATGTCAATAACTGTGAATGTTTATTGAACAATGATAAGTTAATCTACCGAGTAACAGCAGTATATATTGAAGACATCTAAGGGACTTGTGGATTTATTTTTGTGGTAACTGATTCACCCCTCCCCTCTCAGTTACTCCATCTATATTTCCAACAAAATTATGATCAAAATCTAGAGGAAAAGTTGTCATGACAATGATCACATTCCTTCAGCTGCCTTTGTGTAAACATCATTTAGTCCATAGGTATATATTTAATAATACATTATAATTAACAAGTCAGTGGTTTGTTCTTATATTTAAGGTTGTCTTATAAATTACCATATATGTGGACTAGTTTGATGCTAGAGCTACAACATCGACACCGCACACTGAAGGATGCGGTGGCACATTCACAGAGGTATCATTTATTAAGTAGTGGGTTGTAAAATATTATAGGTATTCTTGATAACTACATAATACTCTTGTTGTTTCATTTTCAATTAATGACAGTGGAGACTCCTCCTTTTGTTCGTGATAGTCTGAATCATGGCGTAACTGCAGCTATAGCTAGTTCTGATGCATTGACTGAAGTATGAAAGATATAACTTAATTAGAATTGTTATTTTAATAGTTTATATTGAATTTTTAATAATATTAATGTATGTATTTTAAATATTATTTTAATCATTGTTGTAGGGATTCATTACTCCAGATCGTCAGCATGCCCCTTCGGTAGATGTACATAGTGACTATTTGTTAAAGTAGTAAGAAAATACTCTATTTTATGTCATCCTATAATTAAATTTCTATGTATATTAGCTATTGATGCTTATACTTTTTATTTTATCAGCTCGAGCTACACAAGAGTCTAGACTGGAGGACTAGTGAGCGCACTCGCAAGAGTACTGCATCTCCATTGATGCAACAATCAAAGGCAGCCTGAGATTTTTTTTCTTCCCCTTTTGGGATATGACTATATTAGGGATAATAATTGTATGCCAATATGGCATTACTGGACATATTTTTGTATATTGTATAAGTGACATGTTCTATATCCATTTGGCTTTCATGATGCCAATTTAGCATTATTGGACATATTTGATCTATGAGATTATTGGACATATATATTTTTCTTCATGCTCTATGAATATATATCATGTGTACTGATGTAACTACTTTATGCTTATATGGATGTCTTATGCTTTGTAAATTTCTTATCTTATATTTATGTTTGCACTTGTATCTATGTATATTGTTACTGAATAATTCATACTTAATGAGAATATGCATGTTTTATTTCATAAACCTAGACTTGTAATTTTCATTCCAACAACTTAATGAAATGATAATAGTTCATATAAGATAAAAAAAAATATCAATCCTACCCAATTTTAGTCCTATTGGAGCATTTTGACCACCTGGACCTATTTAGGGCACTACAAGAATGTTAAGAGATGCACCAGTACATTGTGGTCTCAAATGTTTGAATGAGTTGTGAAGCATAAAAATGTTATTCTTGGTATTTACATTTCAAATTTAATGTGTTAGCAGAGACGGTTTGATATCAGGATGAACAGTTTTCAAAATATGTAATGTTTCAGCATTCAACTATGCAACATTACATGTTTTTACATCAAACGTGATTGGGTGGGAAAATGAAAATGGAAGTGAATCTCAAAAATTCAATATAGGTTATAGTAGGCCTCCATGACATGGTCCTGTAGAACTTGATGGCTTGTTGATACTCCATAGGAGCTTCAAGATATGAACTACTCAATATCGACAATTTTGTTTCTTGGTGCACCTTGAGGGACACTTGGATCCATAGCGGTCGACAATGTTTGAGCCTCTTTGCCTCTGTGGTAGGGTCATTACTAGAATTCACCCAGAATTTTAGAGCTATTGGCAGAGATGGTTCAACGCCACGACGAGTGCTGGTCAAGATATGCAGTGTGTCAGCATTCAACTACGCAACATTGCAAGTTTTTGTATCAACCGAGACTGGGTGGGCAAATGAAAATGGAAGTGAATCTTGTAAATATGATATAGGTTATTGTATAACTCCATGACATGGTCCTATAACACTTAATAGCTTGTCGATACCCCTCAGGAGCTCTGAGAAATAAACTACTGAATATCAACAATTTTGTTGCCTATTGCACCTTGAGGGACACTTGGCTCCATAGAAGTCAGCAACGTTCAAGCCTATTCACCTCCATTGCAGGGTCATTCATAGAATTCATTCAAAATTTTGGATCTATTGGCAGAGATGGTTCAAAATCCATGACGAGTGGTTTTCAAGATATGCAATGTGTCAGCATTCAACTGTGCAACATTGCAAGTTTTGGCATCAACTGAGATTGGGTGGGAATATGAAAATGGAAGAAAATCTCTAGAATCAGAGATAGCTTATTGGAGGCCTCCATAACATGGTCTTGTAGCACTTGAAGGCTCGTCGATACCCATCGGGAGCTCTGAGAAATAGACTACTGAATATTGGCGATTTTGTTGCCTGTTGCACCTTGAGGGACACTTGGCCCCATAGCATTCAACAATGTTCAAGCCTAATTACCTCCATGGAAGGGTCATTCCTAGCATTCACCTGGCATTCTGAAGCTATTGGTGGAGACATTTTTAAGCCACAATGAGCGGTTTTAAAGATATGCATTGTGTCAGCATTAAACTATGCAACATTACAAGTTTAGGCATCAACTGAGATTGGGTAGGGAAATGAAAACAGAAGAAAATATCCAAAATATGAGATAGGTTATTGTAGGCCTCCATGACACAGTCTTGTAGCACTTGATGACTCAATGATACCCCTCAGGAGATACAAGAAATGGACTACTGAATATCGACAATTTTGTTGCCCGGTGCACCTTGAGGAACACTTGGCTTCATGTCTGGGATGTTTCTAGCATTCACCTAGCATTCCAAAGATATTGACAGAGACGGTTCGATGCAACAACAAGTGGTTTTCAAGATATGCAATGTGTTAGTATTCAACTACGCAACATTGCAAGTTTTGGCATTGACTGAGATTGGGTGGGAAAATCAAAATGGAAGAAAATATATAAAATCCAAGATAGGTTATTGTAGGCCTCTGTGAAATGGTTCTTTAGCACTTGAAGGCTTGTCAATACCCCCTGGGAGCTTCAAGAAATGGACTACTAAATATAGGCAATTTTGTTGCCTGGTGCACCTTGAGGGACACTTGGCTCTATAGTAGTTGGAAATGTTTAAGCCTCTTCACCTCTATGGAAGGGTTGTTCCTAGCATTCAACTATAATTCCAAAGCAGTCGGTGGAGACGGTTCGATGCCATGATGAGTGGTTTTCAAGATATGCAATGAGTCAGCATTCAACTGCGCAACATTGTATGTTTTTGCATCAACTGAGATTGGGTGGGAAAATTAAAATGGAAGAAAATATCCAAAATATGAGATAGGTTATTGTAGGCCTCCATGAAATGTTCCTATAGCACTTGATGGCTTGTCGATACCCCTCGGGAGCTCTGAGAAATGGACTACTAAATATTGGCAATTTTGTTACTTGGTGCCCCTTGAGAGACACTTGGCTCCATAGTATTCAGCAACATTTGAGAATCTTTGAGTCCATGGAAGGGTCATTCCTAGAATTCCCCCAACATTCTATAGTTTTTGGAGGAGACGATTCAAAGCCATGACGAGCGGTTTTCAAGATATGCAATGTGTCAGCATTTAACTGCACAACATTGCAATTTTTGGCATCAACCAAGATTGGGTGGAAAAATGAAAATGAAACAAAATCTCCAAAATATGAGATAGGTTATTGTAGGCCTCTGTTACATGGTCCTATAACACTTGATAAATTATTGATACCCCTCAGGAGATATGAGAAATTGACTATTGAATATCAGCAATTTTTTTGCCTAGTGTACCTTGAGGGAGACTTGGCTCCATAGCGGTCGGCACCCTTCAAGCCTCTTCACCTCTATGAAAGGTTCATTCCTAGAATTAAAATAGCATTCTAGATCTGTTCATGGAGACCTTTTGATGCCACAATGAGCGGTTTTCAAGATATGCAATGTGTCAGTAATCAACTGCACAACATTGCAAGTTTTGGCATCAACCGAGATTGGGTGGGCAAATGAAAATGGAAGCGAATCTCCAAAAACTGAGATAGGTTATTGTAGGCCTTCATGATACGGTCTTGTATCACTTGATGGATCATCGATACCACCTTGGGAGATCTAAGAAATAGACTACTGAATATCAATATATTTGTTGCCTAGTACACCTTGAGGGACACTTGGCTCCATACCGGTCGACAATGTTCTTCGCCTCTGTGACAGGGTCTTTCCTATCATTCAAATAGAATTCTAGATCTATTGGCAGAGATAGTTGGAAGCCATGATGAGTGGTTTTCAATATTTTTAAATAATTGAAATGTGCGGTTCGATAGGTTAAATAATGTTTTTGTAAATAGATATATATAAAGAATGTGCTAGCCTGAAACATGAAAATAAACTTAACATATATTTCTAGAATTTGTAGGGAAAAAATATTTTTTTAAATTAATGGTGAAAAATATGTTTACAACTCAGCTTATTAGGAGCACCAGGAGGAAAGAGCTAAGAAGAGAAAATATCTGGTATTGCCCCAAAAAATAGAAGAGAAAATTTGTTATTAAGTCTTGCAAACTTCCCATTATACATACGGGGTAATGCATGAGCAATTTACAGTCCACCCAATGTGGATTCAAGGGAATTAATTCCTTTAAAAATATACCTGTTATATGCACATGCATTCAACTAGATTTGACATTAAAAAATTTTGGATTCACTTTTAGTCCAATGAACCAGCTGGATCTTCCCGACCATTTATTGTCTCAAGTATTGCCTCATGGTCTGACTCACAAACCTTCGAAAGAGTTTTACTATACGGTTTTCCTCCATATTTGGTCAAATGGACATTTGATACAATGACAAGGTTGGAATAATGAAGAATCTTCTTGTGTGTCCCCCAATCCTTGAACAACCACAACCTAGGATTCTTCATACAATACCATCTAAGCCATGTACAAGATACAAGCACTGCTCCCGTAGGGTATTCTAATCATTCATCATCTATAACTGAGTGATCCAATTTATTTTTGGCCTCAACAAAATGACACAAATAATAATCTTTCCCTTCATCATTGTCTTCAGTTGCAATAACAACAAAAACATGGTCTACAATGGTAGAAGCATAACAAGGAGATTAATTCAACGAATACTTACGATAAAGTACTAAATTTGAGATTATTTACATGAGTTGAGAATTTACTTGGTTGCACTAGATCCCAAAAATGGTCAAATTTAATGGATGATTCCATTTGTTTCATTTGCAATTCTGCTGGGGGATGATAGGAGTCAAGTGGGCTCAAAATTCATGTAGACCATTCGTCGACCCATTCCTTTGACTCACACCCATCCCAATCTTCATCTATGCATGATGAAAAAAATCATGCCATATGTCGTGTGTGGATGATACATCAATCAAATATTTTGGCTTTCTGTAAATTATTCTAGGAGGTGTTTTCAAATGTTAAATGAGATCAACATTACGAACATCAACAACATTATGTATCAATTGTGTACCTTCAACCGAAGTTGGCATTCCTTCAAATTGAGATGTGAAACATGGATCCTCACCAACTTGAGATGTTAATGGTGTGCCTTCAACATGAAACGATGTTGTTCCTACATCTTTGAATATAGATAATGGTGTGCCTTCAACATGACACAATGTTGTTCCTACACCTTCAGATGTAGATAATGGTGTGCCTTGAACATGATATAATGGTGTTCCTTAAAGATGATACAAGGGTGTGTCTCCAACATTGGATGGTGGTGTCTCTTCAACTTGGGAACTCATAGATGATGTGCCCAAATCTTCATAATTCAATTGTCTTGTTGCACACAAGTTTCTCTTCCATTGCCTTTTTGTTTCCAATTCCAATTCTCTCTTACTTTTTATTGATGTTTCATGTTCCTCATCCAAAGACAAATCTTATTCTATGGTATGCAATTTTTTGTGTTCACGAAGTTGTCTCATTCTTTCCCTTTTCTTCTCTTTGTCTCTTTCATGTTCTTCTGGTGTTAGAGTCTTTGCTCGTTTCCTTGGCATGATGATGATTTCTGCATATGAATTCATTACAATTTTGAAATTATTATATTAATCTATTACAAGAAGTAAAACTTTATAATATCAATATAAATTACATTAACTCAAAATATAATAGAAAAAGACTCTTGACTCACAATTCACATGTAAAAAAGACTCTTTATGCATATCATAGCAATGCATGTACAAATAGAATCTTTATTCACAATTCACATTTAGAAAATAAAAAACTTACCTCAATGGATCACTTTTGGTGAACATTGATTGACTTTTGTTCTTCGATGTTGACTTCTGAACAAAAATGTGTTGCAAATTGATAGAGTATACTTCTTTGTGATTTTTAACAACATGAAAAGTGAATATTTGTCGAGCAAACTATAAAAAATAGACAACTATAAAAAGTGGGCCTCTTTCACGAGTTTCTTAAATTTATTACCATTTTTTGTATTCTTAAATAGGGCGCATGCCCTATAGGGTGTACACTCTATGCTAGATGCAATAAGAGAGAGAGAGAGAGAGAGAGAGAGAGAGAGAGAGAGAGAGAGAGAGAGAGAGAGAGAGAGANAAAAAGAGAGAGAGAGAGAGAGAGAGAGAGAGAGAGAGAGAGAGAGAGAGAGAGAGAGAGAGAGAGTACATCTTAGGGGTTGTAAGGTGTCTTAAGGGGTCGTAAGACACATTAATGGTTTTGACAACCCCTTATGACACCTCAAGACCCATTAGGAAGCCTAAGGGTACATCTTAGGGGTCCTAAGGTGTCTTAAGGGGACTTAGGACCTATTAATGGGTCCTAGAAGCCCTTATGACATGTTACGACCCCTTATGAAGCCTAAGAGCACATCTTAAGTGTTGTAAGGTGTCTTAAGGAGTCCTAAGACCCATTAATGGTTCCTACAACCTTGCATGACACCTTAATACCCATTAGGAAGCCTAAGAGTACATATTAGGTGTCCTAAGGTGTCTTAAGGGGTCTTAAGACCTATCAATGGGTCCTACGACCCCGTATGACATGTCACAACCCATTATGAATCCTTAGAGCACATCTTAGGGGTCTTAAGGGGTCTTAAGGGGTCCTAAGACCCATTAATGTTTCCTACAACCCCTTATGACACATTAAGACCCATTAGGAAGCCTAAGAGTACATCTTAGGGGTCATAAGTTATCTTAAGGGGAGGTAGGACCTATTAATGGGTCCTACAACCCCTTATGAAAAGTTACAACCCATTATGTAGCCTAAGACCACATCTTAGGGGTCATACAGTGTCTTAAGGGGTCTTAATACCCATTAATGGTTCCTACAACCCCTAATGACACCTTAAGACCCTTTAGGAATCCTAAGAGTACATCGTAGGGGTCCTAAGGTGTCTTAAGGGGTCTTAGGACCTACTAATGGGTTCTACAACCCCTTATGACATATTACAACCCACTAGGAACCCTAGGAGTGCATCTTAGGGATCGTAAGGTGTCTTAAGGGCTCCTAAGACCCATTAATGGTTCCTAAAACCCCTTATGACACCTTAAGACACATTAGGAAGCCTAAGAGTACATCTTAGGGGTCCTAAGGTGTCTTAAGGGGACTTAAGACCTATTAATGGGTCCTACGACCCCTTATGACATGTTACGACCCATTACAAAGCCTAAGAGCACATCTTAGGGGTTGTAAGGTGTCTTAAGGGGTTCTAAGACCAATTAATGGTTCCTACAACCCCTTATGACACCTTAAGACCCATTAGGAAGCCTAAGAGTACATCTTAGGGGTCCTAAAGTGTCTTAAGGGGTCTTAGAACATATTAATGGGTTCTATGACCCCTTATGACATGTTATGACCTATTAGGAAGCCTAAGATTGCATCATAGGGGTTGTAAGGTGTCTTAAGGGGTCATAAGACCCATTAATGGTTCCTGCAACCCCTTATGACACCTTAAGACCCATTAGGAAGCCTAAGAGTACATCTTAGGGGTCCTAAGGTGTCTTATGGGGTCTTAGGACCTATAATGAGTTATACAACCACTTATGACATGTTACAACCCATTAGGAATCCTAAGAGGCACATCTTAGGGGTCCTAAGGTGTGTTAATGGGTCCTAAGACCCATTAATGGTTCCTACAACCCCTTATGACACCTTAAGGGGTCCTAAGATATATTAATAAGTTATAGGACCCCTTATGGAACTTTACGACCCATTAGGAAGCCTAAGAGTACATCTTAGGGATCATAAGTTGGGGTAGGTAAAGGGAAAGAAAGAGAGAGTAAGAGAGTGTGAAGAATAGGAGGAGAGAGGAAGAGAATATGAGAGAGAGTGAGAGAGAGATAGGTGAGAATGAGGAGAGAGATTAGATGGTGTGTGTGTGTGTATATGAGAGAGAGAGAGAGAGAGAGAGAGATTAGTCATGCTAACCAAGGTTTCCTTTTTCAGCAAGGTCTAGCGATGAGATTTGCACATGTGACATCCATCGAATTAATATATAATGTCAAACACTAGAGGTGAAACAAGTATTCAAAGATTGTTACAGATAATGTCAACTACTAGAAGTGAAACAAGATAATATCAAATACTAGAAGGTAAACAAGTATTCTCTCTCTTTCTCTCCAAGAATTATACAAATAGTCTTCCCGAATTCCTTGGTTGTTTGCCATTGTTTGCCATGACTTCATGTTGCAATCCTACTTAGCTCTCTAGCTCTGAGTTAGAGAAACAAAAAAAGAGAAAATTGGACAAACATGTCATGACACCCTGGGTAGTAAGAAACATCAATTCACATAAGATATACATGTAATAATCATATCGTGTATACCAAAAATATTGTGTCAAGTTAGGCTCGAATACATTGTACATGCCTTACATAATTTAGAATCCTTGGGAATTCATAGAAAATAGAAGATTGATTTCCTCCTCAGTCCATGCCTAGTGCATCTATTGCTTCCTGATAGATAATTATAGGGGCTTCCACCTATTATGAGATCAAAACCTCCAATTGAATTAATCATTTCATCAATTCTTTCTACTATTATATCCTTCACATCCCCCAGCTTAATTAGTTTACCCTTTTGATATGATTTTTTCCACCAGCTTCTAAGAATAAGCATGTTTTGTTTGCAAATTTTTTTAGATACAACATAATTGAGTAGAATACCCAAACAATGCAAAGAAACTTCTACACCCCCAATTCCAGATAATAGAGAAAGGACATTTATCCCCTTTGGATAAATAGGCTTCAAAACAAAAAGGTGGTATCTTATCTTTTTTACCTGGAAAGCATTTCCAAGGGATCACATACAATCTATCTTGGAAGGATAGATACGTGTGTGGCAAAGGTAAAATCTGACAATACTTTTGATATTCAGGAAATGCCTCTTCAATTGTCATTGGTTGAAAAGATAAAATTTGAAAATGATTATCAATAGGAAGGTTATGCATGTAGCCATATTTTCTATTAGAAACTGAAAAGTACTTAGAATCCACAAATTCTATTTCAATATTATGGAGATATCAGGATATTTTTTCCCATGTATACCCCTTATTGTATTAAACGCATTTTCAAAATAAAAATAGGGGGGTCCTTGCACAAAATTTGTAAGCTTCAACAGTCCATCGACAGGGCGGATTGGAACTCCAAATCCAACCAATCCTTTAACATGGCGTGGTAAACAAAAATTCATATCATCTTCTATACACAAACATTTCAAATATGTACTTCCTTCCAAGTTTATCTTATGAAATGGTTTTTTGTGATGGGTTTCATTGCGATTGCTTAGTCTTTCATTCAACCCCTACAAAAGGAAACCTTGGTTAGCATGACTAATCAAATCTCTCTCTCTCTCTCTCTCTCTCTCTCTCTCTCTCTCTCTCTCTCTCTCTCTCTCTCTCTCTCTCTCTCTCTCTCTCTCTCTCTCTCTCTCTCTCTCTCTCTCTTTGTGATTTTGTGTCTAATATAGGGCGTACACCCTATTATGTGAATGTCATATAGGGTGTATGCCCTATAGTGAGTATAGGGCGTGCACCCTTTTAATGATATTGAAGTTTACCAAGCCTAAGTCTTGGATTTGACTTGGAGTTCCAACCCAAAGGCTTGGAGGATTCAAACAGGCCTGAGACGTGTTTTCCAGCAAACCTACTAAAAAATAACATTTTTTCTTGTGTGCTTCCCGTCAGGTTTGCACGTGGTTCAATAATGATAAAATCAGATGACATGATATTGTAGATCTCTCTGATAGCTATCTAACCATGTAATTTATTTTGAATTCTCATTATGTTAAGCATTTCATCTCTAATTTCTT
>MU225126.1:1036411-1113470 GCA_018584345.1 Thuja plicata
ATATATATATATATATATATATATATATATATATATATATATATATATGAAGATATTATGTGATATATTGTAAAATACATATTAATATATAATATATAAAATAATATGTAATATATGATATATATAATGTAACATTTAATATTAATTTATAATATATAGTATTTAATATATATTATACATAATCTAATATATACTTTTTAATATATAATATATCATATGAAGGAGGGAGAAATGGGAGGGAAAATTAGGAGGGAGAAAGGGGAGGCAAAAAAATTTAAGAGGGAGGAAGGGGAGGGAAAATTTAAAAATAAAAATTCATCCATCACTTTTGGGTACCCAAAAATATCGGATACCCGATTAGGCTTGGTATTTCTTTGTACACCAAACCTACATGGTCAACTCTAACAATGTCACAAAAAACATGTTTTTCCCCTCTTTCTCTGAGTTTCAGACTTTGACAATTTAGCTGACAACTATTTTTTCACCTGAATTTTATGAAACAAAAAGGGTATCTTAAGGAGATTATCGGATTTCTATCGATATAATTGCTGTCAAATATTGAATTCAGTAAGTAATTATTAGTAGTTTTCTAATTGAGTTACCTCTAAAGTGCTGATTTATATACTGATTGAAAAATAACTTTCAAACGGTATAACATTTTTGAAATCTGAAAAATGCGTCACATTCTTTGCTTCACTTACTATAAGGGAAATTTTTTATTTTTCAATTTTTTAAAGTTTTCAATGAGTTAAGGTGGTCAGAAACGGGATTTTTTTTATTCTCAAAACGTTGTAGCAGAAAATTCATAATTAATTTTTTTTTGGAATAAAATAACAAAATAATATGCATCACATCCAGGCATGAGTCTACTACTTATATATAAAATCTTATCAAAAATATTATCATTTGATTATGATTAAGGTGGCAGACATACACCTACTTCTTATTTTTTGCCTTAATGTTTTGTACTCCTGTATTGAAATCTATACTTTTCACAAATCATATTTTTTTTTTTTCAGAAAAGGCCTAGTATTTTAGAAACTAAATTCAATTTCCTACAGATTTTATTTTTACAACTTTTTATATAAAGGTTTATAGCTAGTTCAAATTTTCACTTCAAGTTGACTAACCCTGATTTTCTGATTTTTCATTGCCACTTAAGGTCATGGTTTGGTCCCTCATGATCTTGCACATACCCAAAAATTATTTTGAGAACACCTTCTTCAAAATCTGGGTTTCACGTGCAAAACGTTTGGCTAGAAGTTGACTCAAATTCTTGCACATAGCCTTATCATCATAAAACATATCATCTAGGTCCAAGGATGTATCACCATAGTGAACCCTAACATTCTTTTTGAATTTAATACCCATTATTCAAGGAGGATTTTTTCTATATACAGAGCCTTTACATGCTCTATTCTGAGAAAAATTAAAACCTCATACAGAAATGGCTCTTAGAAAGGTTCTTAGCATGGGCTTGCAAACATTTTTTCAATGACAAAATAAAATAAAATGAAAAATAAATCCACTTACTGTGCCTAAATGGTTTAGAATCACAAACTGGTAACTTAAAATACTATAAACTTTCTTGTCGAGAGTTAGGTATCTCATAATTACCTCAAAAACATCTTCCCATAGATCGTAGAATGAATTTTCATTATATTCCCCATCAATATTTCTATATGTTATCCCTTTCACAAGGAAGGCAATTAGATCTTCATTAATCTTTCACTCAAGATCATAGACTGTCAAGATTCCCTCCTTCCATCCTTCAATTAATTCTTTAATTACGAGAGAATTTTTTTCATGGAGCCTCTCCATGAACACATTAAGACCTCCATAGAATATCTCTCTCCAGATTGATTTTAAATTCTTCCAGTTATGATATAAAATGGGTTCAAGTGTATATAAATCGTCCCCAATGCCACTTGTGAAAATAGAACCCTCGCATAAAGAAGCAAGGTGACCTCAATTGAAAACCCAACTTAACACCACTAGAATACCTATCCACTTTATTACAAATCAAAATTAAATCATGGCTCCAATTTGTACATATGAAAGCATCATTTCCTAGACATCAAGTATTTTAACAATTTCAAACGTCATTTTATAGTAACATTTGGATCTCTGTGCGGTCATTATCAACAATATCAATTAGTTAGGTGTTAATAATTCACTCCCAAGTTTTCCAACCTATCTGCAACATAATTGACTTCATGCCACATGTGGGATATGTTATATTCCTCAAACACATAGAGCACATGTTTGCAATCTTCTATTACTGGTTTTATAGTCCAACTTAGGGGGGGGGGGGTTATCATTTAAACAAATAATAATATTTAGGGAGTAAATTTCTAACAAGACTTGCATTAACATCCTATCCTTAGCCATTTTAATATCAATATAGGATGAGTATGGATCTTTTTGTGTTTTTAATGTATTTTGTATTTTCTATCCTAATTTGGACACATTTTGTTGGTCATGTGCTTTATAAAAGGATTTGGAGCCTCTGGAAAAATCTATTTATTAAAAAAAATCATGAAAGTAAATAGTAGGACAAAGGAATGAATAGTGAGATATAGATTTTCTTCTATCATGTTAAAAAAATGTTTGTACATTATCGACATACAAGTCAAAATATGACTTTATTTTTAGAGTTTATCAAAATATATTTAGATTGTTTCCAAAGGGTAGACTTAGCAATAATATAATGGTCACATTAAAACAATTTTCATCTATATCAGATATGCATATTATTGGATTATTTTCACATTGACAACATATTCAACTAATATTTTGTCAAATAAATACAATGAATTTATTTTTGGAATAATTATATATATTAGTGAGGAGGTATATGTACCAACCTATAAAGTTTAAAATGTCTTCTTAAAATGATTATAATTACAATTTGAACATCTAGTATAATGTTAATTAGCCAAAGACTATTTGTGATCATATGATAGACACATAGCTACAATAAAAATATATTATAAAGAATCTATACTATCCTAATCTCTACAAGTGTACCTTTTTTATATTTTTTAAATAAACTATAATTGCATAATGATAGATGATAAATATAGGATAAATTCTTTACTATTTTAGCATATACGTACACAAATTAAAAAAAAATATTTGTCTTGAAAAATAGATATCACTAAGAAGGTTTAGATTACAAATAAATAAATGAAAATATGTAAACCATTTGAAACACTTGTTAAAATTGAAATTAAGTTATTTATGTCACATGTGATAGGTATAACAAACAACATTATATACGGATACTAAATTAGTAGTTAGATTTTTTTAATGTAAATACTACACCAAACATTTAATTAATCATCAAAGATTCTATGAGTTACAAAATAAATTTTGTGAGGAAAACTTAGTCAATTCCCAAACTTATCCCAAAAGGGAAGGGACAAGCCCTAAACAAAATTCTCATGTGGGAATTGCCTAGAAACTACAAATAAAGACAAGAAAGATAAAGTATCAAAATAGACAAAATAAAGAGAATCTCTCAAGCCGCCAAAGCAGTGGTAGAGGAAGGTGGAGGGTCTGGATGATCATTCATATCTCAAGAACCTGGAATCTGTGAAGGCACATGATCTAGAAGAGTCCATCCATATGAATTTTCTTCATCCTCCTCCTTCGCATCTCGATGTGGTGAAATATCCAAAGAGAGCCAAGGGAAATCCTTTGTCAAAGGCTAACATGAGGTTCCATCAATTTTCCAACCAGAGGTGGTTGCTGGTGGAAAAGTGGGTGCTAGTCGAGGTCCCCAACCAAAAGATGAATCCAAATTAGTAGTCTAATTTTCACGTTTACTAGCTTACTAGATATCATGAATCTACTGAGTTCATCTAAAAGTGAGAAAGAATATTACAATATAATTTTCATTATTTTAAGTTTGTCGGATGGATATCAAATTATGATATAAATTTCAGCATTTAAATGTTATTAGGTTGATTTTTTATGGAGATATAGATAGGGAGGGTTCCAAAAATAATTTTTAAGTGTTATCTATTAAGTATTCTCTCGTACATCTAAGAAACAATTAACTACCAATTTTTATACAAAAACCAAATTCTAGAGATAAAACATCAACTTAATAGATTAAATATATTTGTCATGGGTTGTGGGAAGTTTCTACTAGATGTAGAACAGTCTAATGTGTTGCATCATGATATTTTTTTTTCAAAATGACGAGGAATCAAGCACTTCATAGTAGGATTGAACATTTTGTTCTATATAACTTAACAAATGATAGATACATTCATGCATCTTCTAACACATCAAATATTTTAGACACATTGAATTCTACTTAAAATAGTTCTTAATAATTTCTATAAATAGAAATAACAACAATAATACTAACTTTATTGTAAATGTGAAACCCACTAGTCAAGTTTTATCTCCAAACCTTTTAGCTGTTCATATTCTAGATAATATTTGTCCATAAAAGAATGCTATTACTACATTGGATGTATTTGAAATATAATTGATAATAAAAGGTTCGCCTTTCTTGAGAGTGTCCAGGTAGCCATTTATGGTGAGCGACTATAAACTGACATTTTGTGTTTGTGTTTGAACCTCTAATAATGTTTCAAATTCAATTTTATTTCTAACAATTGGTATCAAAGAAGGTTATGCTTGATCATGTTTAGCGAAAGAGATTCAAGCTAACTTGGAGAAAATGGGGCTTGAAGATATAAAGATTGAAAGGTTCAATGGAAAAAATTATGTATTATGAAAAATGCAAATGGTGGATCCTTATACCAAAAATATTTGTGGAGACCATTATAAGATTGGGATATTTTAGATAGAACATAAGTGGGATAAATTTGGCTGTGTTTGTCTCCATCTATACCAATTAATATATCTAAAGAAAATACAATTGTCGAATTAATGACTTTATTAAATGTATAGTCAGAAAATTGAAGAACTTCCGTTTTGGAATTGTTTAGCCATCCGAGTAAGAGATTTGGGTTCATTTCAAGCACCTTGAATGGGTCTTTGAGTTGGATCTATCTTTTCCCCCTATTCTTCCCTATTTCAAACTTCTCTCCAGCCTATTTCTGGCATCCTGATCTGCAGATTTGAAGTTCTTGACCTCAATGTCAAGGTTGACCTTCTCGCTAAAGGTCAAACTAGACCCTGACCTAGGTCATATTCAACCTTGACCCTAACATAGGGTCCAATTTTCATGTTTCCAGGGTTTCCAGATATTGGGCTTCAAAAATATTTAAATCCTGCTTTCGGGTCAGCTGTTTCAGTCCTCAAGGAAATGACTCTTGAAATTATATTTAATATAGGTCCAATTATAGGGTTATAGATCTAAATGGAATTTAATTATCCTATGTAGGCATTTATAGAAGATTTTTCCCTATATTTATATTTAAGGAAGCCTTCTCCTCTCATTTTCTCTAACTATCTAAGCAAGAAGAAGAAGTGAAAAAGAAAGACAAGCTAAGAAGAAAGAATTGAAGCAAGCCAATAATCTATTAATCCAATAATCTACTCTCAAGAATTCAAGCACATTAAATATTTAAATTCATCAAGGAGATCCATTGGTAGCCATTGAAATATTCAAGCTCTATGGAGCCCTCTTGTTGAAGATTTCTCCATCCACATTCATGCAAGCGTCTTCCTATTCCATGATCCATTCAAGATTGGTGTTGAAGATCTACAAGAAATTGATTTGAGACATCATACATCCTACATTATACATTATCTATTCATTTGGCGCATACATACTTGTGGATCCAAGGATTCGAATCTTCCAGAAGGGTGTCTATACAAGAAAGGTGAATTTGATTATTTGTTTTGTTGATTTATACAATTTCAATTATATTTATGGTTAATTCCAAAACCATGGTTTGACCAAGGAAACCCCTTCCCCCAACAATCAAAACTATTTTTTCTTGCAGATACAGGTACATGACGATGAATTTAAGATTAGATTCAAAGACCATTTTTGGCCAACATTTTAGATCCGTGAACATAATTTTTGTCAGAGAAATGCAAGTTGGCGTCAAAATTTTGGGGTACAAATGTGCCCCTTCATTTGGGTCAAGGTCGACCTCACTCAAAAAAGGAAAAAAATTTTGGGTTTTGTCTGTCTCTGCATTTCTGTTCCAGGTCAGGTTGTAGAATTTGGTTATTACTTGTATTTCATTTATTTAAATTAAGGTTTTAATTAATTGTATTCTATTGCATAATCTTCATCCATTATTCAGGAATGTAAGGCTTTCTTCTTTCTTCTTATTTCTGGACGATTGATACATTTGTACATTAACCATTTTCTTATGGTTGATCAAAGTGGGTCTTTCCTTTTTGAAATTTGTGGCTAGGAAGAGAATCTTATCTTCCCCCAAAACCTTTAAACACATCAACACCACATTTATTCCATTACATACATCTTATAAATCCATCTTTTGTCTACTTCTTCCATTTTTATATCTTACATTTTGGTGAACCTGCAATAGACAACTCTTTCTTATTGGTGTTAGATTTATATTTCATGTTAGATCTTGCATGCATATTAGATTAGCCTTCTTTTAGGTAAGGGAGATCATGTCACTCATGTTAAAATATTTCAAATCATTTCTAGTGACTATGCTTATAACCATAGGATTTTAGCCAAGTTGTTTTCTAGAATCTTTCGTGATAAGGCCTTACAATGGTATTCTTCCTTGCCTCCTTATTCCATTGATTCTTTTCCAAAACTTGCTAATACCTTTATTCAACATTTTGAAAATAAAATTAGTCTACAAGTGTCCTTAACTAATTTGATGCATTGTAAATTGAATATTAAAGAAAAATTGAATTAATTTATTCATAGATTTAATCATTTGTATGCTCAAATTTCTTATCTTGTTCTTGATATTGATATTAAGCATATGTTTATTTAAAATTGGCAAAAGGATATTAGAGATAAAAAAAATTCTTACTGAATTTACCTCTTTTCAATAACTTTGTGCAGCGCTTCATCATTATCAATTATAAGTGAGCCAATTTGAGAGAAACACTCCAATGGATCATGTTCCAGTTGATAAGAGTATTGCTACTCCTAATCCCATCAAGTTTCAGAAACCTAACAACTATATTAAGATAAATAAAAAATGAAATGCAGTTGCTGATCAAGTTGTTGTTACATCCCATAATGCAACTTCTGCATGTACTTCTTTTATTTTAAATCATACACTTACTCCTCTTTCTGAAACTTTACATTCTATTATGAGTAAATTGTTGACTGCTAATATGATTACTTTTCCTCCTATTCAAAATCTTCTTCCTACTATGATGACATCAAAATGCTTTGATCCACAAGCCTTTTGTCAATACCATCGTCAGAATGGCCATGATACTGAGAAGTGTTATTCTCTAAAACATAAGGTTCAAGAATCAATTGATTCTAATGCTTTATCTATTGATAAGTTTGATGGTAGTGGGAACATATCTATCTCTCCTCCTAATAAAAAAATCTAAATCTATACGAATCCTTTGCCTACACATGATACTAATACAATTATTCAACCATCTTTTATGGATATTATTAATTATTCAAAGATGGATGATCTCAATTATATTGTTAACATTGTGGAGCATGTTGTATTGTCTCAACCTGTCTCTCCAACCCATTCTCAATCTCAACCCCTAGTGTAGGAGCACCTAGGCTAGCCTCCATGTTTGTTCATTTTAGCTTGTACTTGACATTAGCCAAGTCAAGATAGGTTAGTTGTATTTTGACCTTAGGAGGTCTTTGCAATGTAGGCTAAGTGAGTTAATCATTAGGACTAAGGTCACATCAATAACCATTGTTTGTAGTTTTCAAATTATTAGGCTTAGTTGTTAGTTGATGGGCTAGAGTCTTGAATGTGTCCTAATCTCATAAATGATGACATAGAGATGCCATAGGGTATTTAATGATCTTGTATTCTCAAAATAGAGAGGATAGAGGTCCTAAAATGTACCAATGAGGAATAATTGAAAAGATACCAAAAGTTGTTATTTTGTTTTCATGACAACATTTGCAATAATTGCAAATGTTGCATGCAATATGGTTACATCAGATTCTCCTTGATTCTAGGAGTGGGGAATCAACAAAAAAGGCCCTACAATGCTGGAAGAAGGCATCTACTATATGAGAGACTTGAATCATGAAATTAGTGTATTCATTGTAATATTTGAAGGAGAGTAATACAGTCTGCAATTTGGCATTTCCAGAAATCCTGAGCATTTCATTGTGATAGTCATACTTTATGGATTGAAAGCTTCAAATTAATGTTTGTTTTGTGTTCTTAAGATTGTTTGGAAAGTTTCTCATTTAGTGACCAAGTTTCTTTGAGGTAGTTTAAAGTCTAGTTTAAATTGTTTTGTGTTTAAGTAGTTCACTGGTCCAGTCCTGACCAGTCAGTCTAGATATGACTCTCCCATGAAATCTAACCATGGGAAACTTCCAAGGGTAGATGGAAATTTTAGAGGATTCATTAGTGTACATATTTGTATAGTTAGGAGTTAGGAAAAGGCAAGTAGCTATTTTTAGAACCAAGCCCTAGGTGAGCAAGCATTGTCCGGTTAGAGGTTTGGTGAAGAAATAATGAGCATTCATATGTAGGGAAAGATAGAACTGTACGGTCTAAGTACATGATAAGTTAGGGTTTTGTGTTACCTTGACATACTAAGTTTTTTCAGTTCATACCAATCAGTGGAGACAAGTTTTGGACAAGTTTAGCATAGTGTTGCAGACTATCCTACTTTTTAGGCCTATTAGCCCTATAAGAACTAGTTTGTAGGAACCCTGTATAATGAGAGATTATGAACCTAAAACCTTAAAAATGTCTTGTAAGGTGATAAAGGGTATATGAATATGGTCTTATATTTTCAAGTTCTTTGGGAAATTTTGAAGTTAAGTGGGAAAAACACCCTAGAAAAGGCTACAAGCAATTAGGCCTCCTTATGCAAAAAGTGTGAACTTGATTGCAAAGAGTGAGGAGATTCATCAAGATGGATTCCAAATTGATCAAATGTGATGTCTACATGTTGATGGACACCCTTGTAGATGAATCAAGAATGTTAGAGTGAAAATTGACATTTAGACTCTTCTAAGTGTGAGTAGGGGAAGTGGAGAAGTGAAGTAATCATAGGGTGTTAGTCTTTCAAATGGGTGAAGCACAAGTGGAGACTCTTAGAGAAGAGTAGGATTAGGAATTAGTTAATGATATAAACATAATAAGGACCTAGAGGAGATTAGGATCCTTTAAGAAGATAGAGAATATCTTCTTAGTGGAATGTGCAAGCAAACCCATTGGAACACTTACATATTGGTATCAGAGCTTGATTAAAGATCAGGCTTGTGGTGGATGTTTTAGCCTACTGAATCAATGGGAGAGAATACACCTGGAGGATCAGAAAAAGACAAAGTCATGGTGACTAATGGTGAGTTAGCCAAAAAGGTGGAAGAATAAGAAGAAGACAACAAGTCATTAAGAGAAAGATTGTCTGAAATGGAGCAACTCTTGGGAGAAGTCCAAGACAAAGCTGAGAAGATGAAGGATAAGATTGACCAGAAAGAAGAAGAATAAGAAAGGGGGAAAGTAGTGGATATAGAAGAAGAAGCTCCAACCCCTCACCCTGTCAGTGACAAAGAACCCTTCTTAAAGGAATTGAAGGCTTTGAGTGGTAAAGCTTTGAAGGGTGTGCCACTATTTAGTGGATAAATGGATCCAGATTCATTAGTGGATTGGATAGACAACATAGAGAACCATTTTGAATGTGATGGTATCATAGAGGCCCAAAAAGTGAATGTGGCCAAGTCAAGATTGAGAGGTTCAGCTCTCACATGGTGGAATTTTGTTCAAACTGAAAGAGAAAATGAAGGAAAGAGTCCTATAACCACATGGAAGGGAATGGTGACTAAGATGAAGTAGACCTATTTTCCTGATGATTATAAAGTCAAGCTACATAGGAGGAGACATAATCTTAGACAAAAAGACTTAGATGTCCAAGACTACACTGAAGAGTTCCAAAAGTTGTGCCTATGGTCACAAGTGGTTGAAGATGAAAGAATAAAGCTAGCTAGACATATGAATGGACTTAAATGGTCTAGTCAAGAAGACATGAGCCTAGTGAACTTCAAAACCATCTTCCAATGCTATCAAATTGCCTTGAAGATAGAAGAAAAAGGCAAGAGGAAACAAGAACAAAGTTCTAAAGGAAGAGGTAGAGGAAGAGATAGTAGAGGACAAAGAGGTGGATATGGTGGGAGGAGTTTAGAATCAAGAACACAAGGAGAAGTCAAATACAATGAGCAACAAGAAGCAAGTTCCAGTAGAGGTGGTAGAGGAAGGAACTCCAATTTTAGAGGTAGAAGTGGTGGACAAGGAAGAGGTATTTACTTTGCCAATATGAAATGTTAGCATTGTAATCAAATGGGACACCCTGCCTATAGGTGTTCAGAGAAGAGTAGTACTTCTCAAGGAGGTAACAAGAGGACTAATCTAGTCCAAGAAGACACAAGTGCAATTGATAAACACCTTGAGGTTCCATTAAACTTAGAGGAAGGTGAGAACCTCATGATGAGGAGAACATTGATCACGGAGCCAATCAAGGAGGAGCCAAGCCAAAGGAGGTATTTTTTTAGAATCAAATGTAAGGTGATGGGGAAAGTATGTAGGTTTATCATAGACTCAAGGTCTACTGATAACATTGTATCAGAGGAAGCAGTCAGCAAGTTAGGCATGACAAGAATACCTCATACTCATCCCTACAAGGTAACATGGCTCAATAAGGGACAACATGTCTTGGTGAATGAGAAAGCATGGGTAGAGTTATCTATAGGGAGATATATGGATAAGGTACTATGTGATGTGCTTCTCATGGATGCATGTCACTTTCTCCTAGGTAGGCCATGGTAATTTTACCACCAAGCTATCCATGATGGAGTGAAGAACTCTTATACCTTGAAGAAGGATAACATGACTTTCAAAATATAGTCATTGTTAGAAGATGTAGAAGTGAAGACAGTTGGTCCAAATGTACTAATGGTGAGTGAGAAAGAGTTATAGGAGGCCAATGAAGAAGGAGAAGGATTTGGTTTTTCTCTAGTGTTGAATCCCAAGGAAGAGGAAGAAAAAATAGTGAAGAGGATAGAGCTACCACAAGAGATACAAGAAATGTTGCAGAAGTATGAAGGCATTGTGAGTGATGGACAACCATCAACCTTAGCCCCTATAAGACCCATAAGCCATAAGATTGAACTTATCCCTAGAGCTAACCTACCAAATAAGGTATCCTACAAGATGAAACCTCAACAAAATGAGGAAATAGCTAGGCAAATTCAAGAGTTACTAGAACAAGGTCTTATCAGGAAGAGTATTAGTCCTTGTGCTCTACCCGCAATCCTAGCCCCTAAGAAAGGAGGTACTTGGAGATTATGTACTAACTGTAGAGCCATAAATAGGATCACTATCAGATATAGGCTCCCTATCCCTAGGATAGAAGAATTGATGGATTGTTTAGGAGGTGCAAGGTACTTCACCAAAATAGATTTAAAAAGTGGCTATCACCAGATAAGGGTGAATGAAGGAGATGAGTGGAAGATAGCGTTCAAGACCATTGAAGGGCTATATGAATGTCTATTCATGCCATTTGGATTATCAAATGCACCTTCAACTTTTATGAGGTTGATGAATGAAGTACTTAAAGACCACATTGGCAAATTTGTAGTGGTATACTTGGATGATATACTCATCTTTAGTAAGGGATGAGAGGAACACCTCAAGCATGTGGAATTATTACTTAAGAGGCTACATGAAGAGAAGTTAATGATTAACTTGGACAATGTGAGTTCATAAAAATAGACCTAGTGTACCTAGGATTTGTTCTATCTCATGGTAATCTGAAAATTGACAAGAGTAAGGTAGAATCCATTATGAATTGGCCCACTCCAAGGAAAACAAGGGAGGTAAGGAGTTTTCATGACCTTTCTTAGTATTATAGGAAGTTCATAAGGCAATTTAGTGCTATTTGTACTCCAATGTTGGATACAATCAAAGGATGAATGAAGACCAAGTTCATGTGGAATGAACAAGCCAACAAGAGCTTTGAATTGTTGAAGGAAAAGATTGCTACCCAACCAGTGTTAGTCTTACCAAGCTTTGAGAATATTTTCACAATTGAATGTGATGCAAATAGTATAACTATTGGGGATGTCCTAAGCCAAGAGGGTAGACCAGTAGCATTTCACTCTGAGAAGTTGAGTGAAGCAAAGAAGAAGTATTCTTCTTATGACCTTGAGTTGTCTGCATTGGTTCAAGCCTTGAGAAAGTGGAGGCACTACTTGCTTCCCAAGGAGTTCATTGTTTATTCAGATAATCAAGCCTTACTTTTTTTAAATTCTCAAGAGAAGTTGAGCCACAAGCACATGAAGTGTGTTGAGTACCTACAAGCTTACACCTTTAACATCAAACATAAGAAAGTTGTCCTAAATAAATTTGTTGATGCATTGTCAAGAAGAGATCTTACCATTCAAGAGATTTAGTTGAAGAGCATGGGAATAGATCACTTCAAGGATCTATATGTTGAAGATGAGGACTTTGTAGACATTTACAAGGTATGTGCTAAATACAAAAACCATTTTCATAGTGATTATGTTGAATATACTTTGCAAAGTAACCTTTTGTTTAAAGGCAATAAGATATCTGTCCCTAGAGGTTCCATTAGGGAGAACATGATTCAAGAGAAGCACAATGGTGCACTGAATGGTCACTTTGGGATCACAAAGACACAATAACTAGTTCAAAGGTCCTACTATTTGCCAATGATGAATACTGATGTCAAGAGGTATGTAGAGAGTTGTATTGTGTGTCAAAGAGTGAAGGGTACTTCATCAAATGTTGGCCTTTACCAGTCCCTACCTATTCCTACTAGACCATGGGATTGCTTAAGCATGGATTTTGTAGTTGGGTTACCCAAAACAAGACAAGGTATGGATAGTGTGTATGTAGTTGTGGATAGGTTTAGAAAAATGGCTCACTTTATGCCATGCAAGACCACTAATGATGCTAGCCAAATAGAATCTCTATTCTTCAAAGAGATAGTAAGAATCCATGGGTTACCTCAGAGCATTGTCTCTGATAGAGACACCAAATGTATGAGTCATTTTTGGAAGACTCTTTGGAAAAGACTAGGAACTAATTTATCCTTTGGATCTACCTACCATCCTCAAATCGATGGACAGACTGAAGTGGTAAATAGAAGCCTTGGAAATCTACTAAGATGTTTTACAAAGGAGTACAGACAACAATGGGACCAATTGATTGGACAGGCTGAGTATGCCTATAATGACACCATCAATAGGTCAACAGGGAAGAGCCCATTTGAGGTACTGTATGGATTAAATCCTAGAGGAGTCTATGAGTTGAGAGACTTGAAGGATGGAGTGAAAGCAAGTGGATATGCAGACAATTTTTCTCAAGCCATACAAGAGATACATAAGACAGTCTAGAAAACACTGACAGATAACACCTTGAAACATAAGGAAAAGGTTGATGAAAGTAGGAGGATAATTGAGGTTAATGTGGGTGACATGGTAATGGTACATCTCAAAAAATCAAGATTGCAAAAGGGATTCCCTCACAAGTTGCATATGAGAAGGATAGGCCCTTGTCCTATCTTGGCTAAGTATGGTGATAATGCTTTCAAAGTAGAACTCCTGGAAGACAGTGGACTGTGACCTATATTCAACATTGTAGATTTAGCCCATTACAAAGGGCTAAAGCAAGAATTGGATTAGAGTCTTCAAGAAGTCATCAGAGATGTGGAGGAGCTACAATTACCATCTGATACAATCATAGGAAATGACAACATACTAGATAGAAGAATCTACAAGAGGACTAAAACCAAAGAGTAAAAAGAGAACTTGATCAAAAGACATAATCAAATAAATGTAGATGTAGTATGGCTCAAATAATCAAAGTTCAAGAAGCTAGGTATTGATCCAAGCATCATCAATCCAAGGGTGGATTGATCTTTTTGTTTTGGGGAGGATGGTGCAGGAGCACCTAGGCTAGCCTCCATGTTTGTTCATTTTGTCTTGTACTTGACATTAGCCAAGTCAAGATAGGTTATTTTTATTTTGACCTTAGGAGGTCTTTTCAATGTAGGCTAAGTGATTTATTCATTAGGACTAAGGTCACATCAATAGCTATTGTTTGTAGTTTTCAAATTCTTAGGCTTAGTTGTTAGTTGATGGGTTAGAGTCTTGAATGTGTCCTAATATCATAAATGAGGACATAGTGATGCCATAGGGTCTTTAATGCTCTTGGATCCTCAAAATAGAGAGGATAGAGGTCCTAAAATGTAGGAAGGAGGCATAATTGAAAAGATGCCAAAAGTTGTTATTTTGTTGTCATGACAACATTTGTAATAATCGCAAATGTTGCATGCAATATGGTTACATCGGATTATCCTTGATTCTAGAAGTAGGGAATAAAAAAAAAAGGCCCTACAATGGTGGAAGAAGGAATCTAGTGTATTAGAGACTTGAATCATGAAAGTAGTGTATTCATTGTAACATTCGTAGGAGAGTAATATAGCCTTCAATTTGGCATTTCCAAAAATCCCAAGAATTTCCTTGTGACAGTCATACTTAATGGATTGAAAGCTTCAAATTAATTTTTTTTTGTGTTCTTGGGAGTTTTTGGAATTTTTCTCATTCAGTGACCAAGTTTCTTTGAGGTAGTTTAAAGTCTAGTTTAAATTGTTTTGTGTTTAAGTAGTTCACTGGTCCTATCCTGACCAGTCAGTCTACCTGTGACTCCCCGATGAAATATAACCATGGGAAACTTCCAAGGGTAGAATGAAATGTTAAGGGAGTCAGTAGTGTACATATTTGTAGAGTTAGGAGTTAGGGAAAGGCAAGTAGCTATTTTTAGAACCAAGCCCTAGGCGAGTAAGCATTGTCCAATTAGAGGTTTGGTGAAGAAAAAGTGAGCATTCATATGCAGGGGAAGATAGAAATGTACAGTCTAAGTACATGATAAGTTTTTTTTTGTGTTACATTGACATACAAAGTTGGTCAAGTTCGTACAAATTAGTGGAGACAAGTTTTGGACAAGTTTAGCATAGTGTTGCAGACTGTCCAAGTTTTTAGGCCTATTAACCCTATAAGACCTAGTTTGTAGGAACCCTATGTACAGAGAGATTCTAAACCTAAAAACTTAAAAATTTATTGTAAGGTGATAAAGGGTATCTGAATATGGTCTTATATTTTCAATTTCTTTGGGAAAGTTTGAAGTTAAGTGGGAAAAACACCCTAGAAAAGGCTATAAGGAATTAGGCCTCCATATGCAAAAAGTGTGAACTCGATTGCAAAGAGTGAGGAGATTCCTCAAGATGGATTGAAAATTGATCAAATTTGATGTCTACATGTTGATGGACACCCCTACAGATGAATCAAGAATGTTAGAGTGAAAATTGGCTTTTAGACTCTTCTAAGTGTGAGTAGGTGAAGTGGAGAAGTGAAGTAATCATAGGGTGTTAGTCTTTCAAAAGGTTGAAGCACAAGTGGAGACTGTTATAGAAGAGTAGGATTAGGAATTAGTTAATTATCTAAGCCTAATAAGGACCTAGAGGAGATTATGATCCTTGAAGAATATAGAGAAGATCTTCTTAGTGAAATGTGCAAGCAAACCCATTGGAACACTTACATCAACCACCTATTCAGGTTCCTCCATATCAACATCAAATTCAAGCTCCACCTCAAACTAAACTGAAACCTCAATCTAAACCCTCAAAATATCCTACAAATAAAAGATCTAGGGAACTCTTGATCACCTTTGATGATTCTAAGACTATTAAAGCTTCTGATGTTCCCCTCTACATTTATGCTAGGATTTCTAAGATACCTACATGTGCTTGTCTTGTTGATCCTACTTCCTTAGTCAATGTCATCACTGAAGAAAATCTTTCTATGAAGAACTTACAACATGATTATTATGATACATCTAATATGCAGATTCAAACTTGAAATGGTTTTCTCTATCCATCATTTGGTTCTATTAACTTACCTATTGAACTTTGTGGTAAGGTTGTGGACACTACCTTCAATTTTTTCCTACTCCTGATCAGTTTCAAGTTAAGCTTGGTTTGCCTTGGTTGACTACCATGTGTTTCATTGCTTCTCCTATCCATAAGTGTATCAAGTTCATTCATGATGATAAGTAAAAACATTTAATCATAGTATATATCAACCTTCTAGGCCTAGGGACTGTGATACCCTTGACTTATTTTTTCCTCCATTACCTAATCCATGTTCTTCTCGACCTGATAACCTTGTTTCCTCATATCAAGCCTATAAACATTGCAAGATTCTTGAGTTAAGCATGCCTCTGATAGATCTTAACCATGGTATTTTGCCTAAGCATTCCATACCTCTTTTATCCATTGATTCTAGTTTTTTTAATGAAACTCTTAGTGTTTCTTTTTAGCCTACTGAGAGTCCTACTAATCCTCCTATAGAACCTATGAACGAACCGGTTGTTGTTCCTCCTAGTTCTCAACATATTTCAAACAATAAAAAATGTAACAAATCTTCCAATGAACATCGTAAGTAGCGTCGGAGTCACTCTAGGGCATGTTCCTCTATTCTTCAAAATTCCTTACCTTCTTTTGACCAGCTTATGCCTGATATGTTGGAGGAAGTTAATGTTAATAATGATATTAATATGAATGATTATGGTGATTCTATTCGCATCTTAGATTCTATTTTGATTAATCTTGATGAATAATATACTGTTGATGATCCTATTGATGCTAATGATGAATATGAGACTATTGATCTTGATACTAATTTACATCCTATGCTTTTTACACAACTGATAATTACACCTAGTATCGATCATCACAATTCTTAAGAGGATCCTTGTTTGGAACTGACTATTATTCCTACTGTGTTGGATATAGTCCCTCTTGCGAGTCTCCAACCTTCCCTAAATGATATAAACCAAGATGGGGAGAGTAGGCGATGCACTTGATTGTCTTGTCCTCCATGGTAGCCTTTTATGTGTTTTCTTATTGTATTGTGCTTATCCCATACTGTATTTATTCAATGTTTGTTAGATTATTTTATATGACCCTTGTTACTTTGTTGGTTCACGGTGATAAAGGAATCACACCTATTTTATAATTCCTCTATATGTATCTCTATTCTTCTATATATTGTTTTATGTTATGTTGTACCTATGCTATTGTTCGTAAAAAATTTCCTTGTGTAGTCCACTTGGATTTGCGACATGGTAGCACTGATTCTTTTTGGTCTCCATTTTGTGGTTTTAAAATAATCTCCTTCATAACTCTTTCATTTTCTTTCCTCCATTGTGATTTTAGTTATACTTTATTTGGGGAATTATGTCAATTCATTTGCAATAATATCATATCTACATATACATATTATCTTATGATCATGCTGGTCTCATGGTAGGTAGATCCCTTATGTGTTCTTTGTATGTTTATGTGGTATTTCCCTTGATTTGTCTTTGCTTGGGGCATCTCGTAGTGGAAACGTAATTAGTAGAGTTGTTTATGTTTCCATTAAAGCCATTGATCATGTTAAAGTGTTCACAATGGATTTAAAATTGGGACATATGCTCTACTCACTTTTTACACACATGCACTTTCAAAATATTTTCAAAACTTAAAAAAATTCTCCATTTATGGATTAGAGACTAATCCTTAAAGCATGGATTTTTACCTTATAGGATCTCTTGATCCCTCCAATTTCAATTTACAATGTTTTGATCCCTTAAGGTTAGAAGGTGTGCTTAAGACTGGATCTCTCTATGTTTTGGCTTTTCTCTTTTGGAAAATAATATTCCTAAGGGTGAAACCTTGATGGGTTGACTAGTGAGTAGCCATATTCGCAAGGCAGTTCAACTCCATCTTTCTAGTTGCGCATTTTCCTTGTGTGATTCACAATGGAACATAGGTTCTCATTGGGTGAGGTAATCAATCCCTCTCTCTTTCTCTTTAACTGGGGATGTCTCTCCTATTGTAATATTGGGGTTAAAAAAGACTTGAGTCCCTGGGGGCTTGAGGATTTCCTTTGTCCCTTTTGATTTCAATAATATTATATTTTCTTTATGATCTCCTTTACCAAGAGTTTGAATCGAGTCCATACTCTTGCTAAAGCTGGGGCTAAATGTATTGTCATAAAATGGATGCACTTCAATTGTGGACTAGCTTAGCCCTTCGAGTAAGTTTTTTAGGGTCATGTCAAGTCCCTTGAATGGGTATTTGACTTGGATCTAGCTTTCCCCTTGTTCTTCCCTATTTCCCACTTCTCTCTGGCCTGTTTCTACCATCCTGATCTGCAGATTTGAAGTTCTTGACCTCAGGGTCAAGGTTGGTCAAGGTCAACCTCAACCCTGACCTAGGTCAATATTTACCATAGCCCTAACTTAGGTTAGAGTCAACCTCGACACTGACCAAGGGTCCATTTTCAATTTTCCATGGTTTCTCAATGTTGGGCTTTAGAAAGATTCAATTCCCACTTCCGGGTCAGCTGTTTCAGTCTTCGAGGAAATAACTCTTTAAATTATATTTAATATAGGTTCACTTCTAGGGGAATAGGTATAATTGGAGTTTAATTCTCCTATGTAGGCCTCTCTAGAATATTTTTCCTTAGATTTGTATATAAGGAAGCCTTTTCCTTTCATTTTCTCTAACTATCAAAGTAAGAAGAAGTGAAAAAGAAAGAAAAGATAAGAAGCAAGACTTGGAGCAAGCCAATAATATATTGAATAAATAACCCACTTTCAAGAATTAAATCACATTAAATAATTCAATTCATCAAGGAGATCCATTCGTATCCATTTAAGGACTCAAGCTCTATGGAGCCCTCTTTTTGAAGATTTCTCCATCCACATTCATGCAAGCCTCTTCCTATTCAAAGATCCATTTAAGATTGGTGTTGAAGATCTACAAGAAATTGATTTGAGACATCCTACATTCTACATTCATTTGGTGCATACATACTTGTGAATCCAAGGATTCGAATCCTCCACAAGGGTGTCTATACAAGAAAGGTGAATTTGTTTATTTACTTTGTTTATTAATGCAATTTCAGTTATATTTGAAGGCTAATTCCAAAACTAGGGTTTGACCAAGGAAAAACACTCCCTCCAACAAACAAAACCTTTTTTCTTGTAGGTATAGGTACAGGATGGCAAATTTAAGAGCATATTTGCATAGCCTTTTTGGCCAACTTTCAGTATCCAAGAACAAAATTTATGTCAGAGTAGTGCAGGTTGAGGTCAACATTTTGGGGTACAATTGCACCCCTATATTTGGCTCAAGGTCGACCTAACTTAGAAAAGGAAAATATTTCTAGGTTTTGTCTATCTCTGCGTTTCTGTTCCAAATCCGATAGCAAAAATTCCCAAAACCTGACACAAACATCAGAAAATAGACTTTTCTAGATCTGTTATATTTTGAGTTTAGTACTTGTTTTCCGTTAATTTCAATTAAGGTTTAAATAAATTTGAATCTATTGCATACTCTTCATCCATTATTCAGGAATATAAGGCTTTCTTCTTATTTATGATTGATTGATGCATTTGTGTGTTAACCATTTTATTATGGTTGATCAAGGTGGATCTTTCCTTTGTGAAATCTGGGGCAAGGCGGAGAATCTTATCTTCCCCCAAAACCTTTAAAAACATCAACACCTCATTTCTTCCATTACATACATCTTAAAAATCCATCTTTACCTACTTCTTCTATTTTTATATCTTACATTAGATAAATTATATGAAAAAAATTCAACATCAAATCTATAGAAAAACATTTCGATGATTTTAATACTGTAAGTTGTAAGTTAGCTTCTGTAAAAAATACCTTTGATGAAGAAGTTAGGGATTTTTTAATCTTGTCATTTTTTCTAGAAAGATAGAATAGTATGGTTATGGGAGTTAGTAATTATGGTTTTGGTTGTAATACCTTGAAATTCAATGATGTTGTTGGTGTGATTTTAAGTGAAGAAATTCATAGGAAGAGCGAGGGTGAGACACCAATAGGTAATTTTTTTATTCCAGATGACAAAGGTAGATCAAGAGAAAAAGGAAATAATCAAAGTGATTTTGATAAATGACAATCAAGGTCAAAATCTACAAGTAGACAGACTCTCTATTGGTTTTGTGGCAAGCCATGTCATGTTAAAAATAATTGTCTAACATATAAGAATGTTTTAGACCTTTAAAAAGAAGAGAAATGTCATGTAGCATGCCAAGAGGATTTGATTATTCTTGTTATAACAACAAAAGAAACTACAAATCATGGTTGGGTGTTTGATTTGGGAGCATCATTTAATGTGACTCCACATAAGGAGTATATCAAAACCCTACAAATTGGTGAGTTCGTTAAGTTTTTTTTGGGTAATAATGCATTTATACTATTTCAGGTAAAGGAGATGTATTAAAAAAATTTAAAAATTATAATAATTAGTTGTTAAAAGAAGTTATAGATGTTCCTCCCATCTCAAATACAATTTGATTTGAGTTGGGAAACTTAGCCATCAAGGGTGTGAAAATAGGTTTGAATCAGATAGAAGGCAGGTTAAGAAGGGGGTTTATAGATTGCTCAGGGTAGTAAGACTGGTAGTCTGTATGGAGTAGAAACTTGTTCTAGAGTGGGATTTATTCATCCCTTGGTGACTTGTTCTTTTCCACTATCACAACCTCCTATACAAGAACCTGATGAAAGAATGATAAGAGAGGAGAATGAATATGTGAAATTAAAAAGGATAATATCTAAAATGTTAAAGAAAAGTGAGAAATAGTACAACATGGACACAATAATGCATCATGTGTTTGTATAGTCAGAAGAATCTGGTAAGTCTTTTGATTACACTACATCTATAGAGCCTATAATAGACTCAGTTCCTGAACATAAAATTATGACCTATTTGTCTCAAATTCAAACATGAGGAAATATTCGGCCTTTTGGATGCATGGTTGTTGTTGAGCCATACAAATTTATGATCATTATGTATGGTTAAAATATAGCAGAAATGTTGGATGCAACACAGAAGGATGTGAGTCAGTCTACTCCAAATGTAAAATTGAGGTGGCAGTGAGAATTGGGAGTGATGTACTGAGGTTTTTTATGCCATCAACCACACAAAATTTTAAATGGACTACAATTTTGAACTCTTGCAAGGCACATGGGATAAATTAGGAGCCAGTGTGGTGTAACTTATTTGTGGGATTCCCTTAACACAGTTAGCCCATGATAGAAGTCATTGAAGAGGAAATAAGAAAATGGTAGCATGGGTGCAAAGTTTGATTCCTAGAAGGTGGAATATGTAGGAAAAGGATGAGAGTTTATAGTACCATGTACCAAAAAATATTTTACATCCAATGCATGGGTGGATTTTTTGTGGTCACAGAGCTGCAATACTATGAGTGAGGATGTTGATGTTTTTGAATTAAGCAGCAACAAGAGGGTGTTTGCCCAAGGTACAATAAATAGATAGCTAGAGAAGAATTAAAAATAGATTAATTCATCCTAGAAATCAAAAACATAGTATATTAAACCATATACCTCTATCCAAAAAAAAAATGAAAAAAAATAACTATGACCAGCATGAACACTTAGTTTCAAAAACCCACGAGAAAAGAGTATCAAGTTTAAATAGCATAAAAGGTAAACCATGCCACATAGGGCTAATAATAATATTTAAATTCTTAAACTTAAAACTGAAATTAAAAAAACTAGCCCAACCATAGGGCTTGTTTTCAGCATCGCCATAGTTCACAACACCACCCTGGTCCAAAAATAGAGTTAATTTTACATCTCATAAGAATTTGGAAAGAAATAGGTCATCCCACTCTTCATTTAGCAACTTGAAGAGCTCATGATTTCCTTCCATAGACTCCTTCACATCAGAGGCCTTCTTATTTAACATACATAGGGTTGTTGATGAAGCATGCATAACCTTAAGGGAAAACTTGCTGATGTTAGATAGTCTCCTGTCTGTGTTGGCTAAGTCCCCATTACATTTGGCAACTGTATTCTCTAGATGAGAAATCTCGTATGTGATTCTTCCAGCCAAGTCACCAATCGTAAAAATTTTGGTACTCTCAGTCATATTGGTTTTCTTAGTAGTGGGGGCATTGTCCTTCTTATCCTCATCAGCTATGGCAGTTTGATTGTTATCTTTACCCTCCTCCTGGTCAGAAAAATTCTTATCCTCCTCCTGCTTGGGGGATCCTACCAAGGAATCTTCTTGATCGAACAACTCTTTCAAATCTCTTTTACCCTTATCCTTAGCTAGACAAGAGGAGAAAAAAGTAGTGTTGGGTTGGGGATTAGTAGCCTATGGGCATTCAAGGTTAATGTATATCTTTTTTTTCCTCTTTTTGAGGGGTCACTAAGAGGAACATTCAGGGGTTAGGTCACGTTTGGAGATAACCCAAGAAATAGGAGTAGGGTGGGTCTCAAAGGATTTATGGATGGAAGCTGGGGTGGAACATCCCATAGAACCCAAGGGAATGGAGAAGCCCTAATTGAGGGAGACCAATGGCGATAGAGGCTACTGGGTAGGTTGGGTAATTTCAACAATGGGACTTAGGCAGAGGGCACGATGGAAGTTATAAATTATGAGAATTAACTCCCAGTGAAGGTAAATGGGTTTTTTCCCACAACGAGATAGCCTCATTCATATCAGCAACATTAGAATTCATAGTTTAATCGGTAAAACAGAAAATAAATTAGAATTTTGTGCCTAGGATGGTTTAATAAGGGAAGATGGTAGTTATGGAAAGTATCGTATTGATCCTCCAACATGAATTTCTTGATGATCAATTTGCAAATTTTTTCCAAGAATTTAAGAAGGTCTGTAGTGTTGTAACCCCCATTCTTAGACACCAACTTCTCTTCATTTGTGAAAAACTAAAAAACTCAGTTTTTGCATATGTTTTATTGGTTTTTTCCCTTTCTGGGCCATTGTTGGCATCCTCGTAGCTTTGTCGATGACTTCCTCATTAATATAAAAATAAATATCATTAATGATGAGCTTCCTTTCATTCCAGGTCTTCACAAACTCTCGTGATATCATTTCGTCGTGGCCCGTCAGGTTCTTCATGAAGGGAAGAATTCATCCCTCTTTGCAAAAGTACAGGACCATGGGGTCAGAGGAGAACTCTTCCTCTATTTTTTTCTAGTTTGATCCTATGCCCATCACCACCCATTTTTACCCACACCAACAAAACAACCCACACCTATAATTTGGTCAAGCGATAGTTTCTCGTAGCTAAGTAATTGCAGTCACCCATGAAACCAAACAAACTAGAGCACAAGTAGAAACCACGACAGTTGCAAGAAATGGTGAAGTGAAAGCCACAACCTAGCCTAAAAGTCTTGTCACTTTGAGAGCCATAATTAGGGTAGTAACTTCCCTTTTCCTCATAAATCACCACTAGAGACACCACCAGGGTAAGCATGTGGGAACGAATTTGTAAAATGAAAAAAGCCATCATTAAAATCTACCCTAAATATTTTATAATCCTCCCTAATTCACACTTGTCTTAGAATCCAAATAGTATAATAATGGCACAAAAATGGTACAATGGCATGGCCCAACCATTTCAACCCCCTATTTGAAATGAAGAGCCCTTTGATGAAAGCCACTTGGCATTTCAAAGTGAAACTAGCACTAGTGGAAAAAACAAATGAGCCCTAAGCCAATCCATTGGTGCCCAAACCAAGACCTTTTTTTAAAACATCATGGATTTCTATGTTGATGTCACTCATTTACCACCTAAGAAGGTCCTAAGAAGCCTTGGGAAGCTGACTGATGACCCTCCAAAACCGTATCCCATCTAACTGCAGACCAACAACAGCCATGCAGTCGACAACTGAGTTACCTTACCTGTATGTGTGCCTCATGTTTTCCATATGAAGTCATCCCATCAAACCTCTTATGTCAAATAGAATGGGGTCAAATTTCCATCCAGCCATGGAGTTTCCTATAGCAACCTCAGTGATAATTTTGGAGTCCCCTTCAATGTCAATGCTAATAGAGTCTTGACTAATAGAAAAATTAAGGACCGAGAGGAGGGACATAACCTCAGCTTGGGTAATAGTATGGTTGTTAAGGGGACCAGAAAAAGTAGCCACCATTCTCCCCCTATGATCACAGATGATACCTCCACCCACTTGGAGCCCTTCGCAGATTAAAGCATCAAAATTAATTTTGTGCCATGAAAGCTAAGGTGGAGACGAAACAGTAGCATTTCTAGCTATGAGTTTGGTGTTTTCATATCTGGCGAACCCCTTTCAAATTCCCCAATTCTTATCCATTCTCCAATAAGAAATAGAGGGGGAAGACATGGCCTCTCCAAATAGGCCACCAAAAATTCTTCTATAACGGTTTGAATCCTAGGTGGAAGACCTTGGTTGTGGAGAGTTCAATATCACTAAAAATTCTTGTTATTGTTCTCCTTCCATAGGGTCGTGTAGAAGATAGGACGGATTTGGTTCCATAGGATTTTTATCTAGGGATGCTATAAGGGAGAGTGCTAGTCATGAATCATATCTTGGATGTCCCTATTGGCAACCTAGAAGAGGTTGAGCTGAGAGAGGATCTGCTTCCAGACCTCGGTAGAAAAATTGTAATGTGGCAAGATGTGATTTATACTTTCCTCCACCTTCTTATATAAACAACATTTATTAGCAAGGCTAAATCCCCTTTTTACCAGGTTGTCAAGAGTGAGGATTTTTCCATGTAGCACCATCCACCAAAATAAATTTTACTTAGGGATTAATTGGGACTGCCAAACATTATTCCAGTGTGTAGTGTTAGGAGTTTCATTATTTAGCACACCATAGCTGATTTGACAGAAAAACCCCCATGGTGAGTGTGTCTCCATAGCATTCTTTCAGGTTGATCCATAAGAGGAATGCAAACCATGTGCAACAACTCATTGAATTTTCTAGCCAGGTTGAAAAGGTCAGGTATGTCCTGCAGGTGTGGGAGGAGGTCAATCCATTTACCATTGGTAATAAAGTTAGAGACCAGGGAACCAACTCCAAGCATTAATATGTTTCTTAACTGAGATAATCTAGAGGTCTCAAAAGTGATGTCAGGCAGCCAAGTATCATCCTAAAACTGGATCTCCATGCCATTTCCCAACTGCCATATGGCCCCCTTTTCCATAATACCTCTACATTTGAGAATGTTGTTACAAATTTTGGATCCGTCGTGGTGGTTGTATTCCATGAAGAGTTTACAAAAGCGACCACTATCTAGGTACTTTGCCTCCATAGTTTTACACACATTAGAAGATCCTAGAACCATGGTCCAGGCCAAATTGGACAGTAGAGCCCTATTAAGGTTGAGAATTTTTCTTAGACCCAAGCCACCTAGGGGTTTATGAAGAAAAACTTTGTCCCAACTAACAAGGGGGAAAGGGTTCTTCTCTTCAGACCTAGACCAAAGGAAGGTGCATTATATTTTTCTATCTTCTCAGCCATGAAAAGAGAGATTTTAAAAATAGAAAATAAATACATAGGAATTCCTTAAAGAGAAGCAACAAGGAGTTGGAGCATACGAGCACTTTTGAGGAGCTTACCATTCCAGCCTGCAAGCTTCCTTTGGGTTCGCTCAGGAATAGAGTTCAAGAATTCATTCTTCACATCTTTCATAGTCAATGGGAGGCCAAGGTAAGTAGCAGGAAGCATATCAGCGTGGTAGCTGAAAATCTTCAAGATTTTTCCCTAAACTAAAGGATCAGTGTTGAAGAAGAACATTATGCTTTTGTGATAGTTGGTATGTTGGCCTGAAGCAGTACCATTATTGTCAAGCAGCAGTTTCCACATACATGCTTCTTTAACCAAAGAGGCTCCAAAGAAGAAGGTGTCATCCACAAATTTTTGCAAAAATGTAGGGGGAAGGGCACTAGCCGGTTTAATACCCTCAATTTCCCTAGAGTGAGCCATCTACATCATGTTATGTTCTAGGACCTTAAACAAAAATATAAAGAAGTAGGGAGAAAGGGGTTCCCCTTGGCGGAGTCCCTTGCCTGGGGTAAATTTTGCAACTAGTTTTCCATTCAACACCACACAGAATCTAACCATTTCCAAACAAGCCTTGGTAAGCAAAATAAACTCTTAGAAAAAAACTAAAAGAAACTAAAACCTTATAGAGAAAATTCCAATACACTTTTTTCATGTAGGCTTTTGAAACATCAAGTTTGAGGGTCATCCGAGTAGCCTTAATACAGTCAATAGAGTGCAGGATTTCATGGTTGGTAATGGTTGCATTAATAATTTTCCTTCTAGGTACAAATCCCTTCTAGATGGGGCTAGTGATCCTACTGAGAAGAGGTTTGATATGATTGGTTATTATCTTCAAGAAGAATTTATAAAGTGTATTGCAGAGGCTTATAGGCCTAAAGTCCTCCATAACTCTGGACTCTCCACATTTGGGGACCAAAAAAATATAGGTGTCATTAAGTTTCTTGAGGATTTTATTAGTCCTGATGAAATCTAAGGATGTTCTAGTCACATCAGAGCCAACAATATCCCAAAATGTTTTAAAGAAGGCTGAAGGGAAAACATCTAGGCATGGGGCCTTGTAGGGTCCAATAGAGAACACTGCCTTACAAACCTCCTCATTAGTGACCCTAGAGAGGAGGATATTATTATCAGTGTCCTTGACAACCCTTGGTATTTGGGATATGAGATAGTTTTGTAGGTTATGAGATTTCCCATAATTCATATCAATGAAGGATTGAATGCAATAATCAATGGCCAAATTTCCCATGTGAAATAGGTTGGATATTTCCAATCCCATAGAATTTGTGAGGGTGTAGATGAAATTTTGTTTCTTGATCTTATTGGCAGATTGATGAAAAAAGGTCATGTTGTAGTCTTCCTCTTTGAGCCATAAGACCCTACATCTCTACTTCCAAAAAAATTCTTCATTGGATAGAATATCCTTCCATCATTTCCTGATATTTTCTTCTTCAGTATGGAGGTCAGTCAAAAGGTTACCAATAGTAATTTTCCCTTGTAGAACCTCCAATTTCTCATAAAGAACCTTCTTAGTTTGGAAAATGTCTTCAAAGGTTGTTTTATTCTAACCTTTAACAACACCCCTGACAAAAACCTTTGATAAGCTCTAGCCTGGAAGCAACCATAAACATGATCTTGCCTTTGATCGGGGTAGACCACCATTGTATGATCCTTTTGCGGAAGCTAGGGTGGGAGGCCCACATAATTTCATACCTGTAAGGTGCAGGGTAGGGCTATCACACATCCATCCATTTGAGTAGGAGGGGATCATGATCAGAGGTGGTCCTAGGAAGAGAAACCAACAAGGAGGTTGACCCCAAGTCCCATGACGAGGATATAAAGACTCAGGCAAGGTGAACCTTGATAAGGTAGTTCCCTTTTCTATTGATAGTCCAGATGAAGTGATTACTCCTTAGCTCAACATTATAAAGACCATTAAGGAAAGCAAAGCTGGACAAGTCCCCGATGCTGTCTGTATAATCCATATTACCCCCACACTTTTCAGAAGGGAATACAGGGGAGTTAAAATCTCCATCCACCAAGAATTTTGAGTCATGAAGGGGTAAGAAGGAAGTCGTTAGTTCTTCCCACACCTCCCTTCTCTTCTGACGGGTATTAGGAGCATAAATTTTGTAACAGTGGCAAGAAGCTGACAAAGAGGTGAAGGACACTGCTAGGTGGTGTTGATAAAAGTTGAGCACATCTTCTTGGACCTTCAAAGGGTTCCAAAGGGTGGCAATTCCTCCCAAAGCCCCGTGAGCCTTAGAGTAGAAAAAATTGGCCCCAACCAAGATTCGCCCCACTTGTGTATCAAAATTGACATAAGACATTTTATATTCCTTCATTAAAAAAATATCTACACTATAGTCACAAATATAATTTTTGACAACTACCTATTTCTGGGGCTTATTTAGACCCTTAATGTTCCAGGATAGAACAATCTTTTCTTACCTTTTTGATAGAGGTCTAGGGTTTGTTGCCTTTATGCAGTAATCTCCTTTGTTGTAATTTTTCTTTTGACCTTGTTTGAAGGGCGTCCTAACTTTGTATCTACCCCAACATCAATTTTTTATTTCTTGTTTTCCTCTATTGGGTTTTCTAGTCCATTTACTTACTCTTCTTGGTGTCCTTGGCCATTGGCAGAGTACTACAGGTTACCAGTGGGGATCTTGTATCAATGGAGTTAAGAACTACTTCCATCATAGGAAGAACCACAAGCCCAATAGGTGAGTTGACTACATGTTTTTTTCTTAATGACAATGAGTTCTATCTGGAGTAACACTGAGACAGGGCTAGTACAATGCTTAGTCTCTGTCTCACTGCTAGATGAAGTCTCCCCATCAGTCTCTGGCCCATTACTCATGGGTATTTATCCATCTTCCAATCTAGTTAGGACAACAAACATCATGGGTGGGTGATTCTGGATTTTCAACATTGAAGCACCGAGTAGCGCCTTGAGGGGAGCCCCCTTATTTGTGCTAGCCTTTAGATTATCAGTATCCCAAGTCGTTTGGGGGGCTGCTTTTTTCACCTGGTGTAGTGGTTTCTAAAGAAGTTTGTTTTAACTTGAGATCTGGCTTCCTAGGAGCATTTCAGTCCATCCTAGTATGACCTTTAGAGTTATAGGCCTAGCAGAAAAGGGTAGCATTCTCATAGACTATGGCTTGGGTCCATTTACCCAGCTTTGACTTTAGCACCGCAAAGTTGGGGAGAGTCTTATTGATAGATATATTTACACTAAAATGAGAAAAAACCAGATGACATTTTGAAAGGGTTACTAGATCTGTCGTGATGTAGTGCCCAAAAGAGTTACCAATCCACTTGAAGACCTGTTCATCCCAAAATTTGAGAGGTAGCCCTAGTAGACGGACCCAGGTCGGAGCCATCCTAATGAAATCAGTTGAAGGGTCAAACCTCAGCTTCCATTTAGCCAGGGTGAGAAAGTGTTTACCATAGAGCCACAAACCCGATAGGACAAAGGAGAGGTCCTCCGTAGCTGTGAACCTAAAGAGGACTAGTCCACCAGGCATTGCAGAAACCACAACACTCAACTTCAGCTTCCAATGGTTTCCCACTAATTTTCTAACGATGTCAATGGTGTGACGGAAGTTGTAGAATCACCCAACTAAAGCCAATTTTAGTTCCGCCATATTCTTTCCACAATAGAGTCAGGAAGTGTGAGCTTCGAGCCCTCCTCAGTAACGATAGCAAGACTTAAAGTGGGATCTGACTCAGCTGCTTGGGTCCTAACCAACACACCTTTCCAGTCAGCCTTGGGAGTAGAAAGGGATAGGGAATCCAAAGTAGATGTCATAGTAGCTTTGTCGGAGTTAGACAGAAGAAGGCCGGGAATAGGTACCAGATGCGGATCTATGGGATAGGGAGGAGGTTCCCCCCAACAATTTCCGCAATGGAAGGAATTCAAAAAAAAATTTGGGTGGCAAATTTGTAGAGTTAATAGTTCTTTACCGGTTGTTATGCATACTCTATTAGCGAGGATGTTTATGTTACTAAATATGATGTTGATGTTGATGGTAGTAAATATGGTCATAAGTATTTTGAAAGGGAAATTCTGAAAAGGCATAATGGTGCTTATTTAGGAGCAATATCATAGCATCTGTCATGTCAGAACTGTAAATATATTAATATGGAAAAGAATAAGTTATTTGTTGAGGAGAGTAATGTAGATGCAGTGGTTAAATGTCCAATAAAAGATGGAATTAAAGCGAACATGTCAGATGATGTAGAAGACAAAAATAGGTCCACAGGTTTTGGGTTTACTATTTTTTTTATTAAAATAGTCATAGATTTTCTTAATTCTTATTTAGCGCGGAGAAGATTAATTAGAAGTGTTCATGAACAGGCTTTTGCAAAATTAAACTCCTCTATATTTTCTCTAAGGTTGATTTGATGCAAGATTGATGGTTTGGCGGTTGGGTTACAAGTGGGAGATTGTAAATGTGAAACCCAACAGTCAAGTTTTCCCTCCAAACCTTTTGGTTGTTCATATTCCAGATAATATTTGTCTATAAAAGAATGCTATTACTGCATTGGATGATAAAAGGATTACCTTGCTTGAGAGCGGGCTTAGCCATTTATGGGGAACCACTGTAAACTGGTGTTTTGTGTTTGTGCTTGAATCTCTAATTATGTTTCAAAATCATTTTTAGTTTTAACATTTTCTTATTAATATCAATATTAAGAAATTGAAACCAGTGCAGAATGGTTTGTACTTTTCCATTGTCTGCAGTCTTTAAGATACAGCTACTGGGCTCGTTGATGTGAATTGGAAAACAGAAAATAGTTGTGAATGTATATACTATTATACGATTAAAAATGGGAGAACAAGATAATCTATACTATAATTAGCTCTTCAAAACCATATTATAAAACAAAAGATTAATGTGGAATGCATGTGCTACAGAAGACACAAACTGAAAATGTACTGTCTTGATGCAGGATCAGTTTTAGGCGCTGTCTTTTTTGAAAGCTGTCTATACAATATTTTCCTGGTGACAATCTGTAGGAACAATATAATTCTAACAAATTACATATAAAAATATGTAGTGCTCTACACGGCTACACTTCCCAATAGTAGGGGAATAACGACAGACTCGTTCTGTATGAGAAATATAAAAAAGTATTGGAGAATTTTAAGCCGAATATTTCTATATATATCCTACTGGTGTATACACAAATGCAACAGCCAGTAGTCTGTGAAGTTGTGAAGTTTTGTGTGTCTCTTAAGTTGGTGTTGATATAGTCGGATTGAGTAGCTTCTCTTCGTAGTCAAAATGAGAACCAGTCTTGCTTTCATTCTTTGTGTGTCTTGTTTCGCCTGGGCTATTTCAGTCTGTGAATCTCGGCCAATGAAGATAGACAATACCAGAGCCATAATCTCTGCACTTGCTCCCGTTCCCATAGATAGTGCCGCCTCAGTTAATCCAAAGAATATAGAAAACTCTTTGGTAGAGGATGAAAGTGTTCAGAGTTTACCACCTATGAAACAAAAATATGTTGGTTATCTATCAAGTGAAGATGATCTTAGGGGAGGAATCCCCATTGTGAATCATCCTCAAGGCCATAGTCCAGGGGTCGGACATTGACCACATTTCTACATCTAATGACATATTACTCTTTTTCTCTTTGGTATTTCATGCTGTTTTGTGCGGATTAATGGCATGTTAATCTATGCTCTCTGGTATTTCATGCAAACATAGATATCACCAACTTATCAACAACTTAGCATGAAATGCTGTGTGGATTTTATTTCTTCATTATATTTTGAAGTTTATGATTAAAAATAACAGTTTCACCGTGATTTATAGGTATCAACAACTTAGCGTGAAATGCTGTGTGGATTTTATTTCATCATTATATTATACGGTTTACAATTAAAAATAACAATTTAATCAATGCCAATCTTATTCCTATTGGTTTTATTATTATTATTTATTTAAAGCCGAGTTATTTACTTATATTTAACCTCGAAGAGGTATATGCTAGAACCGGGTAATCACATCATTCATGTGAGCAAACCCCATGGATAATAATTGTTTACTGCATATTACCACAAGGTAATGCAATAAGCTTGTGCTAATTTGTCAGAAAAGAAAAACTCAAACATTAAGCATTTATAATATCTGTTATTGAGTTAGGAGGGATTAATCTGCTGCTGCTTTCTAGGATGAATTAATTTGCTGTTAATTCTTTTCTATTCGCTGTTTATTATACCTTGAGCTAGCACCCTCTTGTTACTGCTTAATTCAAAAACATCTGTGATTAAGTGCTATTAAGTACTGGAAGAATGTTTTCTTATAATATCTTTAAAAAGCCTAATTAATACCCACCCACATTCTAGCAGGTTTTCGATAGCGTACATAATATTGAAAACGTTTGTCTATATCGAAATGTATGTATTTGTCTTTCATCTATAAGATATCTACTGTTCCTCCGTAGGATTGAAATATGAGGAATCTACGTTTCAACAAACAAATGTGTAATTGTTACTAATATCAAATTGTAAATAGCAGTCTATAACGAAAACATTGAGTTAATGTATTATAGTTTCGACAGCCTTTTTTTTTTCTTATAATTGATTGGCAAACCTAGTGGCTACTGGAGGAATATAGGAAGAGGAGGTATAACTGAAAGACGAAGATCTCAATGCGACAACTAGAAGGAAACACAAAGCTTATATTGCAGAGAGTGGTTAAAATAATTGGTATGAAGCCTATGCCTGTAGTGTATAATGTAATAAAAGTCATAATTCTTCGATACAAAATATATAATTCATTATGATGAGAAAGCACTATAACTGGAACGTGGAAGTGATTAGTGTCAATTTATATTTTGTATAGATTTTTCAGGGTATTTGTCACCCTATTACAGTTTTTTATTTAAACTTGTTTGAACAGGAACTATTTAATTTCAAAATTTCCTAAACTCTGTATTTCTGCTGGATTAGCATGGTTTTTTAGTGTATTATATTGTTATGTGTGAGGAATTGGGTCACTGCTATTTATATGTTATGAAAATCATATAACTTATCTTTTTCGAGTTTAATACATTTGTTTTAGTGGCCTCTACCACTTTCTGCTAAAACAAATAAAAAAATTATATATTGAGCTTCGTATAACATAATATCCTCTTAAATTGAAATATAGTATATCGTGATTCGTGCAAATTAAGAAACAAGGCGACTCAGTTTTTATTAGAAGATTAATAAATGTTTAGTAAAATGAAGTAAGTTACATGGAAGGGTGGGTATTTCTTAAATTCAATGTTTTACTTTGCATTTTGAAGGAGTTTTCGAAGGTTATTGAAGGTCATCTTTCTAGGTCTTTTTTTGCCATGCTAGATTAAAGCAAAGTAATTGGGACATTTAAACCATACTATGATTAAGGCATATTGTTTATAATGACATAAATAATGAAAGTAAGTCGTGTTATATGTTTTTGATTAGAAAAAATATGTTTTGAAGGGGCTTAAAAACCTTTACAAAAAAATTACTTAGTTAGAAGAAACCAAATGATAACCAATCACTAGGAAACAACAAACCACAAGGAACAAAAACAAGGGAGAAACCTCACATGCCTTACAAAGTTTTTAGTAAATTATCATTTTTTTGAATATGATCTTCATAGATATTGCTAACCTAGTTGATGATGTTGTCAATGGGAGTAACACCACTCTCCCTAATATGGAGCCTAGTAGCTGGACTAGGGAGAGCACCAGAAGCCACGAGATGATCACTCATTTGATTCCTTTAATCTACACTACAATTAGATGAAATTGAGGTACCTTTAGATAAAATTTGAATAGCCTTAGCATAAAAATTTAATTTCTTTATCCTTTCCAAACTACTTTCGATGGTTGTACAACTCACTACCACAACTGCTCTCAGTTTTTCATGAAGTTTGGAAATCGATTCCTCTAGAGCTTTGATACATTTTTCATACTAATCCTTCAAATCTTTAATTCCTTTGGCCACTTTCTATATGCTAGAAAGGATTTTATCCATTCTATAAACATTCAAAGTTTGACCACTCTTATCCTTCAAGACATTGACCTTAGGCAACATCGACATTAATATAACACATTGAATGTCTATAATATCCTTAACTTTCTTACTCATACTCATAGAATCATAAATAGAAGATCCCTTATCCAAAGGGGTTTAATTTCCAACAATAATATCAATATGATGATCCACTTCCTGACCATCTTCTATAATTAGGAGGATTAAACTACAATGGATGACTCAGATAGAGGGATTTTCACCATGAACCTTCAAACTATGAGAAAGGGATGAAAAAAGATGGAAGGTAAAGATATACATTTATCATGCCAAAAATGGTTCAAAATGACAAAGTGATAATTCAAAAAACTATGGAAGTGGTCATCGAGAGTAACATACCACATTATGAGTTTTACAATCTCCATCGAAAGAGGACTTATACTGGCCTTACCATAACCACCATTAGTAATTCTTTTCACTTTGTCCATTTTTCCATTGACAAAGAAATCACCACGGCTTCATTTACACTTTTCCTATCCCTTAAAAGACTTCTTCCTTCAACATCAAAGTATTAGAAAATTTCACCACAAGCTCCACTAAAACCACCAACCCAATTCCAAACACCTTAAGTGTACCATGATCCAAACCCTCCACAACATAGAATTAACTTTCAAATCAAAAACATGTAATTTTTATGTGTACAAAGTAAGGCCCCATGAGAAAAGCTCATCCCAAACCTTATTAATCTCCCTCCATTTCTAGTAAACAACAGGTTCAACTCTTAGTATCTTCACCCATCTTTCAAAGGAGAGAGAAGAAAGCTAAAACAACCAAGAGGAAAATGTAGATATAGTAAACTAGGCACATAAAAATAGTGTTGGATTGAACTACCATTATAAGAGAAAGACTTATCACCATGCCACTTTGCATTAGTTTGAAATGAGAATCCATCATTCCCCATAACACCTCTAAAATTTCATTCTTTCACATTATTTTAAATGAGTGTATTAATACCTTGGGGGTAATATCATTAATCCCTCACCTTCTCACATTAGGTTCTGAAACCCCTAGTTTTGAAAACATGTCCACAATCAAGCTTCCTTTACGCTAAGCATGGGAAATATTAAATTTTCAAAGGAGTTAAGAAAACTTATACTATCAATAATCAAAGTCTTCCTAGTTCATCTTGAGGTCTGAATCCCTCTTAGCTAGTTGATGATATTCAATAACTCGCATTTAAACCAAAAAAATTTAAATCCTTTATAAACTACCATATCTGGGCCAATATAGGTAGCATGAACCTTAACATAGAGGTTCATCTGAGAATCCAGAGCGAGGGCCACTATTGTGAAAAGCCTACCATTATGGTCACAAGCTACTCCCTCGCAACTATAAAGTTCAATATTTTTTCACTGCCTCATTGGTATTAGTTTAATTCATCCTTTTGGAGGTGATTTCTAAGCCACGCCCTCTCTAGATTGCTTCTTCTTACCTAAATATGTAGCGATATCTAGTTGAATATTCTAGTGATTAGCCATACAAATATTTGATTGAGTAGGAGTCAAATGTTGCCCTAAAACCTTACAATTATTATAAGCAACCAATAATTTATCCATAATTACATCTTGAATGTTCAAAGAAATCACCTTATGAGGACAAACAACATCCCTAAAGATATAGTTGTTTCTCACATTTCAAATTTGCCAAAAAACATGCATAGTCATAGGCATCAAAGAAGCATAAGGGAAGTGTTAGAAGAAGGGGAATCCACTAGGTCAAAAACTCAAAGAATAAAAAATGAGACAAAAAATCTCTAGAAAAGTAAAACTTAAAGAGTAACTGAAAATAATATTTAGGATCTTTCATGAATAAAAAAAGATCTATTAGTAAGAAACAACCCATCATATAAAGGTTATCAATGGTAAGAATTTACTTTCTCTTATATCTAGTCAAACCTTGGTTTATTGTTATTTGTTTTGAGATTATATAGAAAATCTTGGTGTATTTCTTTAGTTTTAGATTTAATTCAACATTATCAGTTTTCAATCGCCTATTCATGAAGATCTAGCTTCTCAATCCCAGAGTTCATTTCAAATGGTAGAATCTTAGCCTAACACGATTTCAAATTCTCATAACTTCTATTACCTTTGTAAATTATAAAAATTAGTATCAAAATTTCATTTTTATGGCATGCCTAGTGAGACCAAACCATTCTTGAGACTGATATAAAATATGTGTGTGTTCCACAGGTCTATCAGAACATTCCAATATTTTCGCAATCCAAGATTATTGATCCCTAACCTAGTCACAGTAACTAAATCCAAAATTACAACCTACTCATCAAGTGCATCAACAACACCACTCCCACGGGACTAATGGTGGCAACCAATTTTTTTACATGGGATAGTAGAAGCCCCTTTATTCCACTAGCTATTGGCATAAATTGGGATGTGATTCCTACTATTTCCCTCAAGGCCATTCCTAAATTTACTAGGGAGAATGAGAAGACCCTTGCTAAGCATATGACAAATAGACAATACCTATATGGTGCCTCATATTACGTAGAAAAATGTAGCCCTCAGGTTAGTTGTTACATATTTTAAGGCTAAAAAATTAGAATGATATATATCTTTGCACCAAATAGGATATAGACCTAGTATAATGTGGGAAATTTTATTTACAACTATTTTTACAAAAATGGTGACCGCTCATCTTTGCTACAATAATTTAGTATAAAAAGAGCTCTACAAGATGCTATTGCCAACTTCAATAGAAGATTCCATAAAAAATAGAATATAATATCCATAGATGCTTGTCCCCCAGAATCTATGACCTTTGTATTATACTTAAAATAGTTTAATTCTCATATAGTTTATACTATCGAAAGATTAGGAGGGACTAATTTAGGCAAGCTACCTTCTATACCACCATTTCCACTATTTTCATAAGTATCCTTGCAAGCCCTAGACAAAATCCAAACTGAGGCTTCCACAAGATTTACTACCCCTCAATAATTTATGTACATTTATTTGAATTTGCAGGCACCCGAGGTGGGTACCCCTTCCCTCCTAGAATAGATGATTAATTTGAAAAATTTCTTGTGAACACACTCAAATGTGTTGACCAACCTTATAAGGAAGTAAACCACACCTCACTAGCAAAATTATTAGAATTATAAGAAGTAACAAATGGGGGGCCTCATATCAAGAATTATAAGAAGTACCAAATGGGAGGCCTCATTATCAGTTGAACTAGTACTATAGCTGGAATAGGAATAAGGAAAGAAATAATAATCAGGGTAATAATGGTAAATGATAGTATTCCAATAAACCGGTCCTGGTCCCCTCTTTGGTGTACCAAGTTCCTCACAATACTAACCAAGAGATGATAGTATTCCAATAAAATGGTCTCGGTCCCCTCTTTGGTGTACCAAGTTCCTCACAATACTAACCAAGAATCTGTGGCTATCCAAAATAATTTAGAAGAGGACTAGAATGCATGATTGTTTCCATGCAATGATGTAGATATGCCTCAAAATTGTTCAAGGGGAAATTTGTTGTAGTCTATAACTATTCTTCCCCTAAGATCTCAAATTAATTTCTAACCACTCAGATGCAAGGAACGTCTCTTGAGAAAGGGTCAAAGATTTCTCTTGATCACACTGTTTTCCCCTGCATGTCAGATGATGATGTCATACACACTAATAAGGCATCGAGCACTAAGATTCCTCAGGTGAAATAAAATTATAACACTCAGTCAAAGCGGAGATTCACTTGTGTTGTAATTTACCCAGCTCATCCAAATGATGTAATTCACATGCCACAATCAAGGTTTGATACCTATAAGCCCATTTTCCTAGAAACCCTTGTATAACCGGCTTAAAAACTAAGGGGATTTTTATTATACAAACTAAAGGATGCCAAGGTTCCTTTAGAGATGTCTATGAACGTGGTGGAAGAATTAAAGATAGCTTTAGTGAACACATCCATTTGGGATAAACTATAATTCACAAAAAAATGAAGCTACTGAAGCGAGCCCTTGAGAGGCAAGATAAGCAAGCTAGCACTGAGGCTGTGGATTATCAAGTGCAATTCAAAGTGAAAGAACTGACCATGAACCAAGAAATTACTCAAAAAAAATATCTTATTGTGCTAGTCAATTTAGGAAATATCGTGAAGGAAGAGGTAGGTTAATCATAACCCATGACGTTCTTTCTTACCTTGATAGTAGTAGATAAACTATTGCATAATTTAATGATTGATTCTACAACTAGTAGTACTGTTATACCCAAACAAATAATTGAAGATCTCTATATAGAATATGAGCCATCAAGCAAAAGAATCATGAAACTTGATGGAAAAAGTATCCAATCCATAGGAATAATAAAGGATCTCCCCTTGACTCTATTTTCCTACCCAAATATCATAGTCCTACAAGAAATCAGAGTCATTGTTTTTTATTAAGTAAAACACATTTTACAGGGTTCTTGAAACCCAAAATAGAGAATTAAAATATCATAGTTAAAGCATCAAAATAGAGCGAGTTCAAAAGGTAGGACAGGCCATGAAATACCAGAGAAAAAAAGGAAGGCTAATCTTCTAAAAAGAAGAAATAAACAGATACAACAAGAAAAGCTAGGGAACCTCAAGATAAGTCCACCATGATTTTGGCCACCTTGGCCTCCTTCAACTCCATGCTGGCAGCTAAATCTTTAATTTCCTAGATCACCATCTCTAGGTCCTTGTCTTTAGTGTTATTCATCTTGCCATAGGTACACTTTCCTGGCCCCTGATCAATGTTCTGCACAACCTCTATTTCCTTGCTAGCCGAGTCCTTCCCAACTAGTTTCTCCTCCAGCTTTTCAATTTGAGCATTGGTTTTCTCTCTAGTAATTTTAAGAGTGTTATAGCTTTGGTTTGCTATTTTCTTGAGGGTTGTTTCAACCCTAGTCATGCTTTCCTCCAGATTCTGGACTTGGGTGCACATTTTACTCATGTCCACCATTTCATTGTTCTTGTTCCCTATGTTAGTGCCATTTACCCTATTTTTTAGGTATTCCACCTCATGATAGAGCCACTTGATCATCCTATAGTCGTCAAGCATGATGTTTCTAGAGTTGTTTATCATGTCAATATCGAATTCCCTAGTGTTGTCACTGAGAACAACCAGAGAGGGGTTAATAAGCTCATCTAAGTTTATATGGCCACCATCTCATACCAAAACCTTGGGGTTTATGATCTCTCTAGTTATCCCCATTTTAGCCATCTTTGTGTTGAAATCTCTCCACCCAATGATCTTCCCCTTTTATTCCATGTAACAGCTAAACTCCTTTTCCTGTTCCATCACAACATCATTTTGATTCAGCATAGGATGGTGTTATCCAGAATAGGGGAAGTACTTTGAAGCTTGTCCTCTAGGTATGACCTATCAACTCTCGCTTCCCTATCCTTATCCTTTCTTTTTGGGGGTTTCCTAGAATTAGGAAGCTTTCTCTTTTTGCTTTTCCTGCCAGTCAGATACTTCTCACTATCAGAATGCATGTCTTCCTCATTAAATCAAAGTTATTTTTATTTCCCATATTTTTGGTGTTTTTATATCATGCAATTTTACTACTAAAATTGGAGGTTATATATCTCTCAAGTCATCTCATCTTATCTTAAGAACCAAACATGAAGCTAAGTGTAAAGTATTGTCAGAACCAATGTATAGCACCCATGTGGCTGATGAAATTGTGCTCAAGTTTGAACCCATTCACAACTATATTTTTAAAGATGAGATGTATTGTATTAATATGTTAGAAGATGAAGATGTGACTAGAGAAAAGACCAAAGAAGAAGAGATCCTAATTATTCATTTCAAATAGAATGAACTCTTTCAAAATTATCATGCCACTCACCTAGGTACTTATATAATTTTTAATGAGGATCACCCTATCCTAGATGAAAAAAAAAAACACATAAGTCACCGAGCATCAAAAATATGAAAAATGTATTTTGACAGAGAATGATGTCGAGCCTATTCAGGCATTGGTGTCCATCTTATCTCTCCTTCAGGAGAAGAAGTAAAAAGAGCTTTTTGTTTTCAATTCAATTCTACAAATAATGACGTAGAGTATGAAGGATTAGTCAAACGATTAGATCTAGTTGAGAGGATATGGATCAAGCAACTTAGAGTGTATGGTGATTTCAACATAGTGGTCATGCAAGTCCATAATAATTGTGTAGTCAAGAATCCCCATATGAGATCATATCGTCACAAGGTATGGTATCTAATTAAAACTTTTGATTCTTTTTAATATTTACTTGGTTCTGAGAAAATATAATATAGAAGAAGATTACTTAGCTATAATTTGTTCTTAGTTTTAGCCTATGCATGTTTTTATTAGAAATGAACATCTAGTATAGGTAATTATTAACCCATCCATACCTAATAATAAAAAATATTGAGAAGCATTTGAAAGTGATGAGAAGATTTTGCTATATATTCAACGGGCTAGAGAGTTTGGAAAATAACCATCCCAAGATTGAGGAAGCGTTTCAAGATAACATAATCTTGTTAAATGTAAATAAGTTACCATAGGGGTTGATAACCTTTGAGAACTTATTTGATTGTGATAAGGCTAGGAAATATTAGTAAAACTTAATCATTGATTAGAAAGATTATGAATATGTTGAGGTTGGGAATGACAGAAAGATAAAAGTAGGCAAGATTTTAACTATTGCTGCTAAATAAAGACTCAATTATATTTTTTAATAATACAAGTGATTCATTGCCTTGACTGATGAAGAGTACTCCCCTTATTCAACCAAACACACACAATACAACAAGGAAATAAACATAAAATTGAAAGAACATAAAAATGGCAAGAAAATATACACTTGATTTCTATTATCTTCAATGAAATGAAAATACAATAATCATTAAAGCAACATGCTATAACCAAATGGGCGTTTTCATTCCAATAATCTTCAAGACAGAGCCACAATCTATACTTTTGGAACTAAACCCAAAAATCCCCTTTCATTTGTATATAGGTAGCAAAATTAACCGACTTAGAATATTTTGGAAAGTGAAATTTTTCCATTTTGGTGCCCAACGGTACAATTTCCTACCTTAAGTGATTTTTCTCTCTCTTTCTTTTGTATTGAAACCGGATTCCTAATGACCCGGGTTCTAAAATTGATAATTTATGAATTATTGAGTCAACTGGATAATATAATCCCATTTCATAAATCCCACGAAGATCTCTACAAACTTAGGCTACAAAGAGCTATCCAATCAATATTTGACCCCCTTTGAGAGCCTCTAAAGCCCTCAGAACTTAATTCAAAGATTTTGTGCAACCCCACAAGAATAGAAAATTCAATATCTTCAAAACCATACTTGTTCTTGTCATTAAACGTTACTCATGAGCTTATATATCCAAAATAAACCTTAAGAGAAGCAATTGGAATAATCAATGCTAAAATGGATAACTTACTTAAATTAGCAAACTTTCCAAAAATAGTAACCATGTCAAAAGTTTCCTTTATTGAAAAACTAGACAATATTTTTGGGTGATACAAGATTTTTCTTACACCCAAGATCCTCTTGCATAAGACACCTGGGGTAATTTGATAAGTGACCTTGTCATATCTCAAGTTTTCAAAGGAAAACCAAGGTCACCAACCTCTTTCGTTGATAGCCATGATGAATCTTCATTAGGTAGTCCCTTCTATTTTACCAAGCACTCTTCATATTTCTTGTCTCTTTTGCTTCTACCTATATGACTATCTAGGATATCCTCTATCACTTTTGTAGTTGAAGTAGGTTATGGAATGTTCTATTTTTCTTTTTATATTTCATCTTTTATATTGCCTACACGGTATTGTATCAAATATTAAATATTAAACAAAGGTGAAATATTGAGTTTACTGGTAAACTCTACTTCATAAGCATTTCTTGAATCATGCTTCAAGATTTTGCATGGTCCAAATTTTTTCATCTTCAACTTATTGTATGTTTAGACTTGGAATATATCCTTTCTCAAATGAATCATCATTTTATCTCCACTTTGAAATTCCTCTTGTCTCCTTTTTGGATTTTCCTTAACCTTGTATGAGATATTCATTTTATTAATATGCTTACTCACCTCTTCATCCAAATTGTTAAATTATATTGTAAAGTCTTTAACTTCATCACTACTCTTTCTCCATTGTCCAAATTCCTTAATTCTGAATAATTTATTAGACTACTCCATATACAATATGGAATGGAGATTTACTAGTGCTCGTAATGACAAAATTATTGTAGGAAAATTATTCCTGTGGTAAAATCAAATCGAAGCCCTTTAGTTTATCTCCAACTAAGAATCTCAACAAATTTCACAAAAACCTATTCACCTCTTATGTATTTCTATTATTCTATGTATGGTGTGTTGAGCTGAACTTAAAATCTATAAATTTATATTTTTCCACAATATCCTCCAAAAATACCCAACAAACTTAGAGTCTCAATCTAAAACTATATTGTTTGGAAGACCATGTAGTCTCACCACTTTTCTAAAAAATAACTCTACAAAATGAACATCATCATTAGTTTTTTCTACAAGTAAGAAATGTGCCATGTTCAAGAACCTCTCTACCACCACAAAAATGGAATCATGCCTTGTTTGAGTCTTTAGTAAACTAATAACAAATTCCATACTAATATCCTTCAATGGCCTCTCTGGTACATGTGATGACTGATATAACAATGTATTCTACCTGGTCCCTTTTGTTATCTGACATATTCTAGAAATTTGCACAAACTTCTTAACATCTTGTTACAATTGTTGCCAATAATAATTCTCAAAAAATAGACAAATGGTTTTATTTTTGCCAAAGTTTCCAGCCAAGCCTCCACTATATTTCTCTTTTATTAGGTTCTCCCTCATGGAACTCTTTGGAATGCACACTTGGCTTCCTTTGAATAACATTTTATTTATGGGCTCTTCACTGAATGAGTAATATAATACCACTTGCATTCATATTAGTTGGTTTTAAAAGGGGAAAAAAGGGGATAATATATTTCCTAAATAGGGAGTAGGGGGTTCTTTTAATGCAGGTAGTGGGGGTTTATATAGGAAAATGGGTCTAGGGGATATTGGGTGGTAATTGGTGGGGGTGTGAAAAAAGAAGTTTGCGGCAATATTTTTTGAAAATAGGGGGATTATTTAGTATCTCATGATGACATGTTCTATGATTTAGGTTCATTAAGTGAATCCCTTGTGATCTCATCTTGGACTATAAAATCCAACTGCTTGGTTCTGTCTTAAGTAACACACACCATGAAAGCTCTTCAGGTTTGGCCAAAATCATAATGCTTAAGATATAAACTCTTGATTTCTTGGAACCCAACAAATTTGATCTTCATCTTTGTCAACAAATTCTTCCTTTTTCTCAGGGCATCTATAACCCTATAATAATTTCCTCTCCTATTCTTTAAAACAAAAGTGTAACTCTCTAAAAACTCAACCCATTTTAAACGCTTGTGATTCAACTTTTATTGGCTATTAAAATAATTTAAATCTTGATGATCAATAGATAAAATAAAATCTTGAGGAGAAATATATTGTCTCCATTTCCTCAATGCTTAAACTATAATTTAAAATGCCTAATCATAAACATAATATTTTCTTTTGTAATCATTCAACTTCTCACTAAAATAAACAATGGGTTTACCTTCATGACTCAAAATATCTGCAATGATATTGCCACTAGCATCACATTATACTTTAAATACCATTTTGAAATCTAGAAGTGCCAAAACAAGCTGCTCTATAACTTTTTTCTTCAAAAAATCAAAACTCTTTGTTGCTCCTACAGTCCACTTAAACTCTTTATTTTCCCCTGTCATAGTTTCCAATAAGGGTCCACTAATACTACTAAAATTTTAGATAAGTTTTCTATAAAATCTATCCAAACCATTTAAAGATCTTACCTCATTAGGTCTCGTTAGAGTAGGCCATTCAAGGATAGGTTTCACTTTCTCTAGGTCCATTTTAAAAACATTAGCTGAGACAAAAAATCCTAGGTGCACTAACTTTTTATTCATAAAAAGTGTACTTCTTTAAGTTAATCAACAAATTTTCTTCACTTAATTTTTCAAATATCCTACGAATATGCATTACATTCTCTTACCATGTCTTATTGAAGATCAAAATATCAGATCTAGGTATAAAATAAATAACTTACTAAAAAAATATTTCAATACCTTATTTATGAGCTACATGAATGCATTCAGTGAATTGGTTAGCACAAAAAGCATGACTAACCACTCATAAAATCCCTCCTTTATCTTGAAGGTTTTATGTCAGTCATCTCCTTCTTTATTTCATATTTGGTGATATCCACTCTATAGATCTATCTCTGTAAAGTACTTAGCTCAACTCAAGAAATCCATAATATCATCCATCCATTGAAAGGGGAACATGTACTTGATAGAAATCTTATTGATAGCTCAAGAATATTTACACATCCTCCATTCTAAATTTTTATTTAGTGCTACTAGTTTTGGTACAATACATGGGCTCAAAATGTCTCAACTCAAGCCTTTCTGCAACAATAATTGTACTTGTCCTTTCAAATCTTCACTCTCTACATGAGTCATTCTATTGGATGCCCTATTAAAAAAACTAACTCTTCTAATCGAGTCCATTTTATGAGTAACATTTATTATTGTTTGCAATCCCTCATGTACATTATCATATGCAATATCATGAAACTCATCCAAAAAATATGCAGCTTTCATAGGTACATATTCTACTTCCTCTCTATCAACTCATGTAATTAAAGAAACATATAAATATTCATGCTTCATTCCTTCTACAAATTTCCTTCAGTTAAATAAACATATTGCTGCATTAGCACATATCTTTTCCTCTATTTCCCCCAATAGTTTCAGTTTATGTGAGACTTCATCCTTTTGTAAGGAATATGTATTAGCATACCCATCATGTACTTCATTATGATAAAATTACCATGGTAACCATAGGAATATATGATAAACATCCGTAGGCATTATATCACACAATACCTCATCATGATAGCTTTCAATTTTGAACTTTACCACATTGTTCATTGACCAAAGCCTTGTGATCCTTCTGCCACCAAGCAATCTAGTAGCGATTCATATGCTTTCTCTTGTCTAACTTAATTTTTTCAACCATTTCCTCTAAAACAAGGTTATTAGCAGTAGTACTACTATGAATAATGACATTTCATACTTTACTATTATACTTACACCTTGTAGGAAACAAATTATTCCTTTGTTCAAGTTCCTTCTCATTATTTATCAGGGCTCTTCTGGTAACAAGGACCTCTCCTCTTTCAGTATATTTAGAATATTAAAAATTGGTATTTTCATCTATATGTGCAACTCATGCATTATCATTTGGTATTCTATTTTTTCTCCCTTTATGTTGGTGCTCAATGTCGTTCTTCTCTGTAATGGAAACATGTCCCACAAAAACCTCCTCTTCCTGGTTCTTTCACTCTTCATCTCCCTCTCTAATCTTTGTTAGTTTGATCGTGAGGGTGATGGATAGTATTTCCCCTATGATTGTAATTGAAACTAGAGTCACTATTATTTATCTTAGCTTTATTTCTCCCTCCAAAAGGCCATCCACTAGGATTTCCATAATGACCTCTTCCACTTTTCTTTCTTGCAAACTTCTTGTTCAATTTTTCTTTTACCTTCAAAGAAAATTGATATGCGTCTTCAATGGTAGAAATTCCTACCATTATCAACTCTTCTTGAATACTCAGACTCAACCCTTTTATGTAATAGGAAATCTTCTCCTTGTTAGCTTCAAAATGAACTGTTCTAATGAGGACTCTATAAAAATCTTATGTATATTATTGGACATATTTTCCTATCTACTTCAACCCTTGCAGTCTCTTCAACAAATGAAGCTCATAGTCAACATGAATGAACTATATCTTCAATTTTTTCCACCATCTAATGGTATCTTTCTATAATCTAATTCCCCTTTCTATTCCACTCCAACTAAACTTCTTTTTGCCAAATTTTTGCAATTATTTTCAGCTTGGTCATTGCAAATCTAACCCTCTCAGGATCTTCTATTTCCACACCCTAAAATTACTCTACCACATCATTGATCCAATCAATCAACTTTTCCAGATTAAGATTTATAGAAAATTTAGAAACTTCAATCTTTACTCTCATTCCAATCTTGGAAATGGCCCTAAAAAACCTAGCTTCATTGGGATTCCTAACTGTTTCTTTCTCTTCTTCAAACTTTCCTTGTTTATATTCATCTTCCCTTTCATCTCTTTCACTAATATTAGCTCCTGTACACTACTCCTCTTTTAATGCCTTCACTTTCCTTTGGAGGGCTCTAAAACCCTATTTTATCACACCCATAACTATTCCATTGTAATTTTTTCATAGAGGTATTTTCTATACTTATCTCTCAGATCTAAAACCACATTCCTAGTGCAAACTATCTCAAATTCAATGATCTATATACACACTCAAGAAATTTTGCACTGATACCACATGATGAAGGATACTCCCCTTATTCAATGAAACATACATAACACAATAGGGAAATAAATATAAAATTACAAGAACATAACCACCTGCTTTCTATTATCTTTAATTAAACGACATTACCTTAATTAGAAAATTAACATGCTATAGCAACATGGGCATTTTCATTACAATAATCTTCAAGATAGAGACACAATCTACACATAGAATTGAACCCTAAAATCCACTTTCATCCCTATATAGGTATCATAATTAACCACTTTAGAGTATTTTAGAATTTTATATTTTCCCATTTTAGCACCTATTGGCTCAATTTCCCTCCTTAAGTGATTTTTCTCACTCTTTCTTTTGTATTGAAATTGGAGCCCTGATGGCCTAGCTTTAAAAAACCATAACTTGTGACTCGTTGAATCAATTGGTTATTATAACCCCATTTTGGAAATATCATGAAGTGATCTACATCCATAGGCTACAAAGACCCATATGATCAAACTTTGACCCCCTTTTAGAGCCTCTAAAGCCTTCAAAATTGAGTTCAAAGTTTTAGTACAACCCTACTATACAAAAAATTGAATATCTTCAAAACCAGACTTGGTCTTGTCATGAAACTTTAGGAGCATGCTTATGAATCCAAAATGAACCTTTAGGGAATAATTTGGAATAGTCTATGCTCAAATGAACAACTTAATAAAAATAGTAAACTTGCGAAAAATAATAACCCTTCCCAAAGTTTCCCTTATTGGAAAACTAGACAATATTTTGAATGATGCAAGATTTCTCTTGCACCTAGGATGCTCATGCATCATTGAATTATCATGAACTAAAGATTTATAACCAAGATATCATTGAACATACCATTGTTTAGTAGATGAATCTTCTTAGATTTAAGGAGTATATAAATAGTAAACAATATTAATATAATGCAACAATAAAATAAAAGAGAAATACAATAACACAAAGATTTAATGTGGTTCAACCAATATGGGCTACATCCACCAGAGAAATAATAATCCACTTATTTTAGTATCTAGTGGAGAGAAAATTATAATTTTATAATTTTGACATCACACAACTACTTAATTATCAAGCGCTTTTAGGTGATTTACAAAGTTAGTTAAGAATATTAACCTAAACCCTAAAAGAATATTCTCATAAAATTTTCTTCATACTCGTATTCTTGTAGTCATACTTTTACTCTCGTATTCTCTTACTCATACGATAATTTGGGGGGATCTTACACTCCCCAATTATGCTGGTTCTTTGCGCTACCATTATGGAGGCCTTAAAGTTGGCTCCTCCGTCCAATGAGTATAAAGTACTTGCATGATCAATAATCATATAGAAACAATGTCCCACTTGGACACTGTTAAGGATCCACACAAAAAATAGAGCTAAACTTATCGGATAGAAATAGAGGTCTAACAATCCCAAGATAGAATCCCTATTGGATCAATAATTAACAAATTTGATTGATCCAAAGATCATTTATCAGAACAACAATAGCACATGGGTGTCAAATATAGTTCTAGTTCGGATGAAGAATGGTGATATCCAGCTCTGCATGGACTTCTTAGACTTGAAAAAAGCTTCCTTAAGGGATTACCATCATTTTCCATCAATGGAGAAGATCCCACAAATTGTTTCCGGATAATAAATATTTCCTTTATTGGATAGTTTTTCTAGGTATAACCAAGTTTGGGTAGCTAAAGATGATCAATGCAAACGAAAAATTACCACAAAGTGGGGCGCATTGGCCTAGGCCAAAATGACATTTGGCCTAGATCTAATGCAGCGGAAAATTTTCAAAAGGCCATAGAAATAGCCTTTACATGGTTAGTAAATTTTATCATCTTAATCTATTTAAATGATTTAAATATATTTTCAAAGAAGAAAGAGGATCACCTAGATCACTTGAAGAAAGTTTTCTCGATGTGCCAAGAATTTGGGATGTCACTGAAACGAAAAAATATGTATTCACGGTTCATCAATGGAAACTCTTGGGACACATGGTTTTTAAAGATGAAATTTCTATTGATCCAGAAAGGGTGAAAGACATAAAGGTTTTCCATTACAGAGAACACGAAAGGAGTTTAGTCTTTCTTAGGAAACATCAATTTCATCAGTAGATTCATTTTTAATTTTTCCAGGTTGTTGCAACCAATTACCTTGATGCTGCGAAAAAATGAATTTTTAAATGGTCAGTGGAAGGTAGATTCACTTTTGAAAAAATAAAAGAAGTTATAGCTACTCCGCTGGTGCTATCTAATCTAGATTTTTCCAAAGAATTCATAATGCATGCATATGGGAGTGAGCACATCATTTCTTTCCTACTAATTCATATAGGAGATGATAAAAGAGAAGAACATCCAGCTTCCTTTTATTCAAGGACCCTCAAGAATTATCAAGTTAAATATAAGTTCATGGACAAAAAAGCATCTTCATTGGTAAAAGGGCCTAATAAATTCAGATATATGGCCATAGGAAACAAGATTATAGTTTACATAGCCCACCCAAGCGTGAAAGTGTACACTATGGAAGGAGAAATTACTGATAAGAGGGCCAACTGGAAAACGAATATCATGGAGTACGACATAGAAGTTAGATAGACCGAGATAATATGAGTTAAATGACTCTATGAGTATATTTCCAAGGAAATTGATAGAGTAGAAGGGACATAATAAATGATCCTTGTCAAACATAATGTGGATTTTGAAGATTGGGTGGTAGACTCAGTGACCTTCATGCAGATAGGTAAGTGCTCACCTTATCATCATGTGAACAAGAAATGGTATTATAGACTACAAGGCGTAGCATACCTACTAATTGAAGGGGTATTCTTTAACAGAAATTTTAATAGTGACCTATTGTGATGTATCAATAAATTTCAGAACTAGAAGCTATTAGAAGAAGTGCACAATGATTCCTCTTGTAGACACTTTTTAAGCTAAAACACTACCCTCAAAATCATGCAGGGTGGTTATTTCTAGCCTTCTTTATTCCATGACTATTTTGAAGTTTTAAGAAAGTGTACGTACTGTCAACTATTTTTGGGAAAGATAAATAATTATGCTATGCCTCTAAATCCTATTGTCGTTGACGAGCCTTTTACTCAGTGGGGTCTAGACTTCAATGGGATGACTAATCATCCATCTAGCATCGGACATAAAAGGATTTTAACTACAACAGAATATTTCTCTAAAAAAATGCTACATATAATGAAAATATTAGTATTTTGGAAGTTTTTGTTTCAAGGTTTGCAGGCCCTGGGAAAATTAAAGATGTCCAAATTTTCACTAAAGAATGCTATATTTCTCAAGAAATCGTCAAATTACTATATATCCTCGAGGAAATAGTTGAGCTAAGTCAATGAACAATGTTTTGGTGAGAATTATAAAACGAATAAGCTATGCGCATCAACACGAATAACACAACCACTTATAGTCTACTCTATGGGTTGACCGAATGACTCCAAAGAAATTCCTCAGGACTTCCCTGTATGAATTAGTCTACCAAAAAGAGGTTGTTCTTCCTATTTCAAGGGAAATCTCAGCTCTACAACTTCTAAAGCCAATATAAGCAGAAGAGGATAGTGCAATGAACGTCAGGTTGACACAGTTGTTAAAATTGCAAGAAGGTTGTGAAGAAGCGTATAATGCCCTAACATATCATCAAAGATTTTTCAAGTGTTGGTTTAAAAATAATCTCCCGATCCACTTTTCAAATAAAATTAATTGGCCCTAAAGTACAATAAGAGAGAAATAAAGCTCGGGTCCTTTCCATATTTCACATTGCAAGCAGAGTAAGAATTTTGAGTTGGAAGACATGGAAGGTTCCCCTTTTGAGATCTTGGTAAAAGTGATCCACCTTAAATATTTTCAATAATATTTTTTCTTCCCTTTTACATAGTAGGTTTGTCATTTTTTTGTGTTTAATAACTACCTCATGTAAATTTTTCTTTACTATTAGTTATTTGTTTTCCCAAGGTTCAAGATTTTGTTTCCTCCATGTGTTACAGTTTCATGTATTTATCCCTTTTTCAAAATAAATGCCATCTCACTCTTGTGTCAAGATCTCATTGTTTGTCAGTATTTCATTTTTAAAAATGGTAACAATTTTCAAGTATTTTATACTACCCCACCTATCCTTATAGCCTCATGGATATGAAGAAAATTAATGCCCACAAAAGAAAAGTTACCACCTTGAGCCTTACATTTATTTCCATTATTCTAATGATAACAAAGAGTTTGAAGTTGTAGGAGAAAATATTTTCAAAGAAAATTTGGTAGTCGAGAATCTAAGTAATATTTTGTTAAAGAGTCTATATCTATATCTTTTACAATTAACTCTATAGGTGGAAGTTTTAATATAGGTCTAATTACTAAGAGGGGAGGGGTGAATCAAAAATCTACAAATTCACCTAATTTAACTTCATTAAACTTTACGAACTAAAAAATATAACAACAACTAACATAAGTAAAACTTAAATCCATACATCCACAAGTAATAATTCACACAATGTAAACACCATATTAATGTCATAGAAAGCCAAATGGGAAAAAATCATGGTGTGAGTTGGTACCCATAAAATGTGTACTCTTCTAGAATACACCTTATTAGGAGCTTGACCTGTTATAGGTTTACAAAATACTATTAGGTGTTACCCAGTTAAGGAATTTGTATTTATATCTGTTAGGATCTTTTCCCTATTAGGAGAATCTTTTTTAAAGCACTTAAAAAATTCAATTATAATGCCACCATGTTAGAGGATTTATAATAAAGATCTATTAGGATCTATCTTGTTAATAGATTTTACTATTACAATGATTAGAAAGCAAGAGATAAAATGATAGGTGAAACTTACACTACCTCTGCATAATTAGATCCTATTAAGCTCTGAAATACATCATCATATTGTATACTCTTCCTTGGCTTAGTTTCATTTGATTCCTTCACTTTCTTTGTCACTAAACCCTTCTACAATTCACAATTAACAATTAACAAATAACTTCTTCAACTTTCAGATTTATAGATTTACCTTCACCGAATTGAAATAAACCCTAGATCTAAGACATGAATGATCTAGATCATCTTAGGTAAGATACAATGTATCTAGTCACTCATAAAACATTTTCCTCTGGCCACCTCATCTTACACAGATTTTACCTTGGTAGTTATGCCATTTTCAAAAACTTGTTTTACCAAAAGAAAATTCTTGAAAAATCCTCTTCAAATACATACCTCAATCAATGTGATTTCAAGTACTTCCCACAAATCATGAAACTAAGTTAATAATTCATTAAAATCATCACCGATCCTTTTCCACATCGAATTCCTTCACTGAACTACAAATATTCATAGCCTCTTCAAGAACTCTATCGTGTTTTCCTCTTCAAACACATACCTCAATCAATGTGATGTCAAGTACTTCCAAAAAATCATAAAACTAAGTTAATAATTCATGAAAATCATCATCGATCCTTTTCCACATCGAATTCCTTCACTGAACTACAAATATTCATAGCCTCTTCAAGAACTCTATCGTGTTTACCTATGCATTCTATTAACACCGCTTCTAGTCAATTAAATGAGGTGCACATATTAACACTATGAGTCACACTCACAAGCATAGTATCTTGACATTATTAACAAGCATATTCTATGATTGGTGCACCAAATACTTTACCAATTTGAGATAACATTCAAATCACATACTGTTTGTCACTGCTTATTTTAGAAGTTACCCTGTTTGAGTCCAATCAAATATAACCAATTCAATTCTTCATATCAAGAATCGTGATGGAAGTTTTAACATCAAAATACATAACATAACCTTCCATTAGAATAGAAACTTTAGAAACATAATTCAACTCATGATTCACTTACACAATAACTGGTAATACATTGAAAACACAAAGTCAATATGTTGACATCAATATTAACCCAATAAATAATTCACCTATCATTAAATCTATACCAATATTCATCAATGCACCACTTAGAATCACAGTATCAGTTATGGTAATAATCTTTCTCTTTGGCATTTATAGAAACACTCTTATCAATGGAAAAAAAAAAGTTGCATCCTTAGAAACATTACTATCTTCTCATCTTCTGATATATCAAACGTCTCACTGACTTCCAGCAAATATTTCAATTTTGTTCTTTTACCTTTGATCATACATCTACCATACTGATTCAACATCTTCATATACTCCCTCTTTCATCTCATCTTTTTTATTTTCTTTCTTGCATACATATTTTCCTATTTTATCAATGAAATACATATTCTCCCTTGTAGAAAAAACATATTCTCCCCCTTTGCAAGCAATGCCAAAGTTTTCACACCATTCAAGAATGTCTATTTATATTTGATTTATCCTTGAATGTTCCTTCCTCATCACTATATTCCAACATCATACTTAAGATTTCTAGCCCATGGAGTTGTCCACCACTACATCAATTCATACATATGATATTCTTATAAACACATATGAACTGGTGCAATCAACATCATCCTCTAATTAACTTCAAATAGTGGAATACACCCTAATCTACCTCTAATATATTAAAAGGTATCCTTTGGTAACAACTTGATGAATATATCAATAAATTGTTCTTTAGTAGACACATAGTCAAGCCTTACCTCCTTCTCTTTTACATGTCTTCTTAGAAAGTGATATTTTATTGTCATGTGTTTGGTCTTTGAGTGCATCATTGGATTCTTAGAAATGATTATTCCACTAGTTTTATCACAATAGATAGCAATTGGTTCTGTGACATTTTCATGAATTCCCTCAAGAATCTATTTTATCCATACTTCTGTGTGACAGTTAAGAGAATATGAAACATATTATTCCTCTCCAGTGGATTGAGAATTACAAATTTTCTTCTTACTAGTCCAAGAGACTAATCTTTCACCAAGAAAGAATTCTCCACCACATGCACTCTTCCTATCATCAACATTTACTGCCCAATTTGCTTTAGTAAACACATTGAAAGAAAAAATTTCATCCTTACAATAACATAATCCATAACCTTCAATTTCATTAAGATATATGGAGATCCTCTTTGATGTAGCCAAATATGATTTCGCTGGGTTTGATGAAAACCTTGCAATGATACCAACAACTTGTGAAATATCCGATCTACTATGTACAATATATTGTAGTTTACCTATCACTGATATATAAAAAGTTTCATTTACCTCTTGGGATTCATCCTCCTCAGATAATTTTTAGTCTATGACAATAGGTGTTCCCATTGGTTTTGAGTCTTCCATGCCAAAAAAAGTTAGAATCTCCTCCACATACTTGGATCGAATTATGTACATATCCCTTTCTTTTTTTGTTGTACTTGAAGTCCAATAAAGAATTTTAGCTCTCCTATCATATAGATTTCAAATTTATTTCTTATTTCTTCTACAAATGACCTACTCAATGCTTCATTTCCACCAAATATTATGTCATCAAAAAATATTTCATCAATCAATTTTATGTCTTCACTTTCAGATTTTAAATATGAATTGCTATTGTTACTAGTTCTTGTAAAATCGATCTCAATAAGATATGCATGCAACATTTGATACCCTACTCTTGGTCCTTCCTTCAATCCATATAATACTTTATGCAATTTACATACCATGTCTTTACATTTATCAGTTGCAAATCCTTTAGGTTATTCAATGTATACTTTTTCTTCTAACACGCCATTCAGAAAAGAAGATTTTACATCCATTTGATATACCTTAAAACATTTATAAGAATCATATGCTAAAAGTATCCTTAGACCTTCGTGTCTAGCAACATGTGTAAATGTCTCACCATAATCTAGTCCTTCTTGTGCATACCCTTTGCAAACTAGCCTTGCCATGTTTATAATCACTTCTCCTTTCTCATTCAGCTTATTCCTAAAAATCCATGTAGTAGTTATAACATTCTTGTCAGTAGGTTTAGGTATTAAATTCCAAGCTCTATTCTTCTCTTTTCGATCAAATTCTTCTTTCATAGTGTTGCCCCAATTTTAAAGTACTAAAATTAAGCCCCTATCGCAGCTGTAGTCACCGCAAAACCCAAAGCCAAACATCAACATTTGTTGAGTTCAGGTTTTGAAAAAATGGGCTACTAACTAATAGTTATGAGAGAAATAATTTAGTGCGCTCCATTTCCTAATATTGCATTTAGTTATCAATATGAGGTCTGTCTCATGGTTTTGGTGTGTGGTTATGCTTCAGAGTCAATTGAGTAAGTAGCTAAGTCATTTTTGGTCGTATCTAATGTTTCTCAAGCCAAGTTTGGGATTTTTAGTATATGCATACAATTCCCAGAGGTATTTTTTAATGATATTTTGTAATTTGTCTAAGGAATAAATTTCTCTTTGATAAGTCGAGAAATAAGATCATGTGAATGAATTAAAGTTAAATTGAATATGCACCTAAAATTTGACATTCAGGAATACAGGAAAAATAATGCATAGCTATGCGGGAGTTGTAGTGTTACACTACACTTTCCGATGGTTACACCAAGGCTTCTGGGTGTTGTTCAGGAAATGAAATAAATGACTACCTATAGTGACGGACTTGTAGCATTCATGCATGCAAATTCCTTAAATAGGCTGAAGTGACATCAAATGACACCATGAAAGCTTAGATTGAGTTTATCTCTGCTCATTGAAGGTACAATAGGATATAAGCATACAAAGAACCATCATTTGCACCAATGGAAGAGACCCGACACTAGGTTCAGGAAAAGGCGATTCTCAAAATATATTCTTTAAATCCCCAAGTTTAAAGAGCCATTACGATTTAAAAATTCTAAAGTAAGAAGGCCAAACTATCACACTTACTGGTGCCAATGTTCAAATGAAGTTAAATTTAAGGTTAAAAGTACGAAATTGTTTCACACTTGAGGACCTTTTTTATAGTTTCAGATGGAATGTTTTCAGTTGTACATACATGGAGCACACACTACGCCATGCGACGTCAATGTGGAAAATGTGTTATGACCAAAACCATTTCAACTCGAATAGTTCCAGCCGAAATGATTTGGGTCGGAACTATTAAAAACCTTATACACCCTAAAATTTTCTTAGAGCAGCTCATTTATACTGAACGCCTTCTGAGAATTGAGAAGTAGATTTGGAGACCTTTGGCTGAAAATAGGTAGGTTTTTTGTTTTTATTTTTATTTATATTTATTTTAAATGTTTTTAAGTTTTTTTTGTTAAATTAATGTAGTTATTCTATTATTTAATGTTTTTTGTTTTAATTTTGTTATTTTAAATTTTAGAAAATAAAAAATATAGTTTTATTTAGATTTGGTTTTTTTTTTCCATTTAAGATAATATGTTAGCTAGTTATTTAATTAATTTAGTTTTATTACATATGTTTCAAAACATTAGGAAAATGTTACAAAACATATTAAACATAACATTGTAAACATTAAAAAAATATTATGAAAATGTTACATTAAACTAGGCTAGTTGTAACTCAAAGGATCTACAAAATTTAACACTTTTATTATATTGGACCCTAACATGAACCCTAACATGAAACCAAAATGAAACTAAAACATAAATCAACATAATCCTAAACACTAAATCATTTGTCTTTCGAACATATGTATTTGTGTTTTCTTTTATCTATTTTATTTATCATGACATTGCATTAGCTAGAAAATAACATGAAAGTGGATCATTAACCAACATAAACCCTAACACTGAACAAACATGAACCCTAACCATGTAAACCTAATTTAAAAGTAGATCCCTAAACCTAATTGAGAAATAAACCATAACATGAAACCAACATGAAACCTAACCTGAAACTTGAACATGAACCAAAATAAACCCTAACGTACTATAAACAAACATGAACCCTAACATGAAACCAAAATGAACCCTAACATTAAACCAACATGAAACTGGAACATAAACCAACATAAACCTTAACGTGCTAGAAACCAACATGAAACCTAACCACAAAAAAATTAACCCTAAACCTAATTGAGAAATAAACCAAGTTTATCCCTAAGCCTAAACATGAAACATTAATCTACATTAAACTAGGCTAGTTGTAAATGTAGACAAAATTGAACCATAACTCAAAACCTCTTTTCATTAGAAAATATTTACATGTATGTATATGATTTTAAATTATTTTTCTTTCAAATGTATATGCATTCAAGTGTATTTAAGTTTATTAATTTATAACACAGGAGTTTAAATATATAAGTAAAACAATCGACCATTTACATCTGGAGAGATCTATATATATTCCTATTTATAATTTCAAGCATATATCTATGTTTTCTATCACGAGGGATCAGGTAGAGGGGCGTCACGTATAGATTCTTGTGAGGCTAGTGTTTAGGGGAGTGGTAGTGACCACTCTTCTAATAGATATGTTGATTCTAGAGAGGGAAGGGATGAGCTATTGACTAATATCATAGCTAGAATGAGATGAGCTATTGAGGTTCTTGATTAGAGGATTCAATCATCTACCACCCTTTCTAATAGGGATAGGGTGAAGATTATTAGAGATGACCTAGTTCATATGATGGACACAGTTTAATCATACAACCCTTATGATAGCATATCTATTAATACATTCTATACTTCTCTCTCCCATAACGTTACTGGCGCTGTGAAATATAGACAGGATGACTTAGAGGTTTCCACCGCTATGGTGAAGACCATGTTTCCTCTTTAGCAGGATATAGCTCATGTGAGAGGTTATATGACTACTTGATGCCATGACAACCTTGTTACACCATTTATATATCCTTGATGGTTGGATTCTCATCACAGGTGACCTTAGAAGGATGAGATTCCACTATATTTCTTGAAACAATTGTTTGAAGAATTTTATTTGCACTACGATGTTAACTATACACATTTTTGAAGTCATCTTGGGTAGGGGAGGGGGATATTATATGACATATTCAGAGGGCCTAATTCCCCAGTGCTCACTAATAAGTAGGAAAATGTGGGTCCAAACCTTTTGGTCATAGCAAAAGGTTTGTAAATGATAGCTGCATGATAAAGTGTACCAGATGACAGGATCTTGAGGGATGTATTTTATAGTATTACGAGTATCGCAACATAGGTTTAGGAGATGTCATGTGATCATTTGGGGAGATACATATTGCATTCACATTCTAGCATTCTTCCACCTACACATCATGCATTCTCTAGTGATGATCCATACTAGATAGTAGACATACTATCTCTCTTAGAGGTTACAACTATATCAGATTTGGACCAGTTGCATCGTATGGGCGCATGTTTATGTAGTGATCTATTTTGTGCATATCATGATTTATAGATTATCGATAGGATTCCTCTTAGGGAGGTCCCATCATTTGTCCCCCTATTTTTAGTAGATCTATTGGATCAGGTTCTCAGGGTGCACAAAGACAGGAGGATATTCATGCACCACCTAGAGTTGCTCAATAGAATGAAGTTGACGAGGATGCACCTCACTTGTCTACTTAGGCCACTTCATCATGTTTAGCTTGTAAAATTTTTACCACCTTTCTTAAAAATGACCAGATTGATCCTGGTGATGTTTCCTTATATGATTCAGATTTCAGTGCTATCGGGAGAGCATTACATGCTGCTACAATATATATTTATTTAAAATTTTATGTATTTAAAAAACTTACACATGTACATAAATAATTTGAATTAAAATTTTGATATATATAGGTTGTCCATGGTAATCTAGTGGACTGTATGGAGCCATATGGAGATTTACAGACTCCTGGTGATCTTGTGCTTCATGACAAATATGTAAATTTAGACGTTTGTTCAAACATAGTTTTTTTAGGATCATAAGTATTTAATTTATTGTACATGTGTGTATGCATGACACATATATTTCTTTTTTCGCAGAAATATCAGGAGGAGGTGGACCATCACTAGGTAGCAGATAAGGATATTGGCCTAGTTGAGCACACAAGCTATTTTATATATTTCATGTTTCACATCTATTCTAGACATTTCATATGTACATGTTATTTTAGACACATCTATCCTAGTCATTTTATATACATGTTATTTCAGACATATATGTACATGTTATATGTTGGTATGGTATTTCATATTTTAGACATTGCATATAGACATGTTCATTTTAGTCATTTCATATATGTATGCATGTTATATGTGAGTGTGTTATTTCATATTTTAGACATTACATATATATACATGTTCATTTTAGTCGTTTCATATATGTATACATGTATGTTATATGTGAATATGTTATTTTATATTTTAGACAAACCATATATACATATTCATTTTAGTCATTTCATATATGTATGTATGTTATATCTGACTATGTTATTTAATATTTTAGACAATCCATATATACATGTTCATTTTAGTCATTTCATATATGTATGTATGTTATGTGACTGTGTTATTTCATATTTTAGAGTTATTTTTATGCATGTTAAATGTATACATTATGTTATGTAATGTACAACCTTAAGTAATGTAATTGACCATTAAAATATAATTAACTAATCTAAATAATGTCATGTCTTAAGAGGGTTTCTTAAGGGTATGTCTTAAGGTGAGGTCACACATCAGAGCATACACATCAAAACATGCACATAACATATATATTAAAACCATTGAACCATTTTAAAATATAATCAATTAATCTAAATAATTTATCATCTATGTAATTTAAAGTAATTTAAAAGGGGATGTCTAAAGGGGAGGCCATACATCAAAGCATAGACATCTTGAAGCACATGTACATGTAAAAACATACATAAAAGCTATATATTACAACTATTGAACCATTAAGATACAATTAAGTAATCTAAACAATGTGATTTAATTAATTTAAAGTAATCTAAAATAAGGGATATCTTAAGGGGATGTCTTAAGGGGAGGTTATCCATCAAATCATAGACATCTTGGAGCACATGTACATGTAACAACATACATAAAAGCTATAAAAACATACTTAAAAGCTATATATTAAAACCATTGAACCATTAAAATACATTTAAGTAATCTAAACAATGTCATTCAAGTAATTTTAAGTAATTTAAAAAAGGGATTTCTTAAGGGATGTCTTAAGGGGAGGTCATACATCAAAGCATACACATAAAAACATGCACATAACATATATATTAAAACAATTGAACCATTTTCAAATACAATTAAATAATCTAATTAATTTGTACATGTAAAACCATTAAACCATCTTGTACATGTACATGTAACAACATACATAAAAGCTATAACAACATACATTAAAGCTATATATTAAAACCATTGAACCATCAAAATATACATTATAAAAGAATACATAATTTACCAAGCATGCATAACTATAGAGTTCAAAATATATATTTCCATAGCATATATCCAATAAGCAATGCATTAAATAATAGCTCAAATTGTAGAGTTCAAATATCGATGTACAAGAGCTACAACAAGAAGTTTATCCTAAAACTCATGATACATATAGTTTGGATCCTCTATAAATTTTATTATCTCCAAATTTTTTTCATGTTCTTTGATAGGAAACCTCCACTTTTGATTCCTCTTTTTTGCAATGTCTCAAATTGCAAGTTTGTTTCTATAACCAAGTGACTGTAATGTAGAACTTATTTCCATATATATATTCATTAAATTGAACACCATTTTTGTCTATCTTTATTTGTTGATAATATGTTCCTTCAATAACAAGTGAACTAGTCAGATATGTCTGTCTATCGCCATCTACAATTTCTTCTAGCAACTTGTATTTTTATTTCGTGCATCATAGTAGATAATAATGTACACTTTCCACATTGTTAGGATCCACAAACACATCAAACATGTCACCGATACAAATCCTGATTCTATTAAATTCAAATCAAAAGTTTAAGATAAAATTAGGACATCACTTGCACAATAAATTAAATTTAAATAAAAGAACATGTATGTGCACACACCTATAACAACTAAGTCATAAGCACGTTCATAATTAGTTAAATATATAGGATCATGAATGTTTATGTCAATGTCATCATCTTCATAAAGAGGCATTTTGATTAACTCCTTCATATCCCATCGTGAAACATATTCATTTTCAATATTATCACATTAACTCGTTGGATTATCCTCAGTGTAGTCACCAAAAAACCATGATTTTTCTCTTACTTAAATCAATAGAGGCTTGTGTTTTTTTGTACTCATCAATTGATGTAAACTTCTAATAAAAAAAATCTTTTGACAATTGTAAGGATTAGATTTGTCTATATTTGTTCCAAATATAAAATGAAAGTTAAAAATTTTTAGATCAACAATTATGATAACATAAATGAACATGAAATTAGATTTTAATTTAGAATTTTGCAAAAAATATAAATGACCTTCACTTAAAAAAAAAAAATTGTTGTATTTGGTGTCCTGACTAGTAAAATGATTTTGACACCATTCAACAGTTTTCTTTGAATTCTCTATCATGTTACTGATAAATTTATGAACTATCAGTTTAAAGCAAATGGCTCTAAGCTGAAATGATATTATTTAAAATGTCTAGATATATGTATTTATCTACTATTCACACCATTTGTACCTACACATTCATGTTGGAGAAGTGCACACTTCATACATGTTGTTTCTCCATTGTACTCTCCTTTCCCATGTCCACTTTCAAAGAATTTCAATAGAAACTTAGCATTGCGTCTATCATGTTGCATAGCTAGCCAATTAAAAGATTTTGCAGAATTAAATTGTCTTGCAAGGTTACTTGTTGTTGTACATGAAATATTATAATCATTTAATAATTTAACAAGTAATCAATGAGAATGAAAATGAATTGAAGTGCATACACTTACCTGCACAAACATTAGAACAAAATCTAGTGTTGTGAAGCCTTTATCACGTGACTAGATATATATTCAAAATAGATTACAAAAGAATGAGCCACATAGCTCCTATCATGGACCTTATCATTACTGATATAGAAATGAACCTGCTTGATGATAATGCCTTCATTTGGATTGATAATTTCTATCTCATCCAAATAAAATTGTGTGTGTCTATAGGTCACTTCTACAAATATTGCAACTTGCTCAAAATGATAATATTGATGTTGAAGCTCGTATTGAGTGGAGAATGTATAGTTCTCACAAAAATCTATAATTGAAAGAATACAACTAGGGGAAAACAATCTTTGGAATCACAAAAATGTTTAGCTTTATATTGTGCACCATGACAATGCTAGATATGTGGATAAACTATAGTGTTGAACCTAGTCATAAACTCAATTTAGGGCAATTCACTCTCCTTCAATACAATTTTTTTGATTCATCTCCAGTCTTTGTTCAGTATGTCTCATATTAAAACCTCTTCCACAAAATTAGTGTTGAAACATTAATATTCTCAATTTGCAATAGAAATTTATGTAAACCTCCACAATCACTACATGCAGTCTATACATTATACTTTAAACTCATTTGAATCTTCTGATTTATCACATAAAATAGACTTCACAAATTATGTCGTACTTCTAGGGATGACCATATATGAATTAAGTATTGCCATAAATTTTTAATATGATTGTAAATATAGATGAAATTCAACATGATTTGAAAAACAACAAGTTTCATGTACTGTATTTATTCATACAAAGCAAGGGCGCAACCTCTCAAAAAGTCTTTTACATATTTTCATATCTGAACATATTTTGGATGTGCAGTTTTCATACCGGTCTCTTCATCTTTCATCTGTATAGTATCCCTTTTATTGGAAGAAACATTGGAGTGAGAGGTCCAATATTCAATGACCTATCTTTTTACATCATAAATTTTCTCTTTTCGTGGAAGTCTACAAATATTAACCCAATTCTTTTGAATGTTTTTATCTAACATATTTCTCTTTCTGATATATCTATAAATAGTTCTAGATACATTCAGTAAATTAGAAATTGCATGTACTTGTTTTCTCTATGATAACCTCTTACTAGATAGAGTAGACATCAATGCTCTACATAGAACGCTTAAATCAACTCCTCTACTTGAGTTGTTAATGTCGTTCAATACATCTTGCATATTTTCAACTATTTTTCAATTTATACTGTCTCTTGATCTTTTCTTATTATCAACACCTAACAACTTAAAAAAAGGTGTCACTTCTTTTTTCCTGAATAACCTAGAAAATAATTATGGTTTTTCAAACATACTGTTATTTTTAAAATATTCATGCCAAAAAAATTTGCAATGCTTTTTTATTGTGCTTTCAGATACCATTTTTTTAAGATTAAATTTGATTAAAAAGTGAATCCTCATTCATCTCCATCAAATTGCGCATGTCAAAATATATATTTCCACTTTAAAAACTACCAATTTATTCCCCTACTTGAATTGCGTGTTCTTCAATATCAATAGGTCATTTTTGAACTTCAACAGGTTCATACTCATTACGTTTTGTATGACCTTTCATTTTTTCATCCCTTATTCAATCATATTTTCTTGTTCTATTCCTTTTATTCCCCATTGCACAAATTGTTCAAATTGAGAGATTAAATTCAACTTAATACACAAAACCATATACTCTTGATAAAAAATTAAAAAATATTATTGATAAGTTCATAATTCAATATTGAATAATTCTTTAACTAAAAACACAAAAAAATGCAAAAAAATAAAATAAGAAATAAACTTGTAAAAGAAAACTCCTTGATAATATTAACTCGTAGTTGCCCTTTAACACCAAAAATATGCCTTTAAAACTCTTTAAAAATGATTTTATTAAAAAAACATTTTTTAAGTCATAATAAATCACTATTTTGTTTTTTAATTTAAAAAAAATATATATCTTTAATATATGACCTTTCAGGGTCACGGTCATCCTCGCGACCATGTTTGATCAACCTTAGATTCAGTTGAAATAGTTTCAGCCAAAACAGTTTCGACCGAAGCAGTTTCGGCCGAACATACCTATGTTGCATCCCATATGGCAACCAAATAAGAAAAAAATTGGAAAATTGAAAAACTTGTCAGTTTTGGAGCTAAATTCTCTATCAAAACTGAACTTGCTTTAAAATCTAAAAATACTCTTTTGTAGAGCTCAGAGTCTAGATTATGGCCATATAATTTGTATAGCTTTTTTATTACATCTAATATATTATAAGTTGAAAAAATTGCAAGTAGGTATTTTAACATTTAAGAATACGCTCGTTCAAAAAAAGAACAAAAAAAAAGCAAATCATGTCAAAAAAATTTAAAACTTATATTTAACACTAGAGGAGAGAATCATCTTCAAGAATACATAATTTTGTTTCTAAATAGTGTAGATTTGCTAGGGCAAATTAGGTGAGAGACAAAACTTATAAATATTGGGTAACTCTGACTTTGAATAGTTATAACAGATAAAATATATACCGAAAACCAATCTTTATTTTTTTTGTTGCACTAGCTATACATGTCATCTAAAACATATTCTAAAATCAAAAGAAAACAAGATTATTTGCATATATTTTTTTAGTGGGAACTAGACCCTGGATTTTTAGCATTTTTCTGCAATTAAAAAATGGATTTCAAAAGTTTAAAAAAATATATAAATTCTTATTCAATTTTTTTAAAAAGAATTATAGGCATAAACTACATCCAATTTTACACATTTCATTAATTTACATTATTTTCAAATTCTAAACACAAATGTCACTTTTATGTCGTTAAAATTTAACAATTTTCATGTTGTGGACATTTTCCTTTGTAAAAGTGTGATGCAGGTTTGTACTTTTACCTTGAAGGAAACTCCTAGAATTTAATGTTGGTTTGTGGGAGATAAAAACTTAAGGATAAATGGTGACAAACACTCACTCGGCCAAACTGGAAAGAATGGTTATGGCTGACTTGACCTACAATGGCTCTATGCATAGCTCATAAATCAACATTTTGAGACAAATGTTTGGCATAATGTTTATAAGAGTATGGGGAATATGGTGCTAAGGTATCCTGGCTACGATCATTTGAATTCTCTAGAGAATGAATGGAAGGAGCTAGGTGACTCAAAACTCACTCACTACGACTTGGGCGATTTGTATGCTAAGTCTCTCGCAGATCGGTTGGATGTTATCACACAGAAGTTAAAAGAAAGTTGGTTGATAAAGGCTATTAGATTTTGTGTAGCAGTCCAAGCCCCAGAACTGATTAAGGAGTTCATAGCTCATTTTGATTCAGATAGAAAATAGATAAAAAAATTCCAGAAGGGAAAGTGCTCCTAGATATGAACAGAGACAACATATAGAAAATTATTTTTGTATCCCTTAGAGAGATGCCTATAATGAGTACAATTTTGCTCTCTCTACGTCAATATTTGATGAAAAGAAGGCTAAATGGTGAGGGGTGATGGCTTTATACTGGTTCCAATAAAAAATGAGTGCGGAGACAAGGATGCCCAAAATCTTTTATGAGACTAATCTAAAGTGAGAAATTATAGAAATCCTTAGCCTTATTAATAGAGTAAAGGGAAGTGGGGAGGCTCTAGCACTAGCTGAGAATTATTTCTTCCTCGTCCGGTCTGTATATACATAAAATAGCTATGTAAACTAGGTTGGGTTTGTGGCAGAAAGTTTGAGCTTGGATATCTCATTTGCAAAGGGCAACAACATGTTCTTGATATCCTCCTTCCTAATCTATGCATTGGCCACAATACAAATATGTCGGCACTTCCTAGAATCCAAGACTATGACGAGTCTACCTGGCTACATGATTTCTACCCATGCTTGCCTCTACACACGAGTCTACCTGGGTACATGATTTCTACCCATGCTTGCCTCTACACCAAATTTACACTTATTTCATGGAAGTGAAAAATGCATTCACAATGAGACTGTGTAGAGAGCTACAAGGATGGCCAGAAAGGAGATTTTCCCCTGAATCTTCCAAGGTGATTAAAAAATATGGAGTGTATTACATCCAATTTCCACCTTCTCATATCTCAGAATATGAGGTTTTAACGATAAACCTTTGAAATGGCCTCGCTATCAACAAGACAAACTGGTGATGATAGAGTTGTGCTGACAAATTGTAGAGGTAAATGTTCTTTGCAATAGTGTAAACAAAGTCGGTATATATTTTCCAATCCAAATAGGGCCATATTCTTATGCTTGCATTTCATTTTCTAAGCATTTGTTCAAGGCAGCTGTTGCGAAGTACCCGTTCCAAAAGTATGATGTTATCAGACAACATTATTATTATTCTAACTATATAAAAGACCATTTCAATCTTGGAATCTCATATAGGCATGCGCCAGATGTCAAAATAGTTCGGGGAAATTGCAAAAATTACTTGGAGGCTACAAATTGTTACTGGTCATGCTTAACTATTGAGGAGATAAAGATGTATAACATATAGATTAATGTTGGAGGAGTTGAATATGATGGAGGATAAATGAGGCCCGAGAGATATGATGAACAAATAAAGGGTACTGACATCAATTTAAAGTTGTATGCGGGCCCGAAACTAACATGCTTGGATGTGCCGATGAAAGGTATCTTCTAAAGGACTCAATATTGGGTCAAATCGAAAAAGTCTGGAAAAAAAAGGACTAGAACACCTCATGGAGGAGGAACTCTAGTTCACCAAAAATCTAGCACCAATACTACTACTTCTTCTTCCACAACACTCAGTGCACGTCCAGGATCCATAGAAGCTTCGGGTGGAGGTGAGAAACCACTTGAAATACAAGTTGAAGTCACTCATACTAATGGAGCAGGATCTCTGCCATATCTACCTTCAGGTTCCAAAATGAAAGATGTAGAGGCTGAGAAGGAGAAAGAAGTAGGTGTAGAGGCACATAATCAACATATTGATGTAAGGATGGAGACTCCGAGCGACCCAATGGATCAAGGTACAAAAGAGAAAAAAATTGAGACCACCAACACTGAAGAGAGTAAAGGTATTGAAGCAATATTTGTTTCTTCTAAAGGTATTCATCTTGCCAAATTAACTTTTGCTAGTAGAAAAACTAGAACTCCTCCTTTAGTGAGGAAGTTGGTTGCTCAAAATGCAATAAAGCTAGCATCTCCCATTCTGTCTTCCCTTTCCTAGATAGAGAAGACCATTGAGAAGAAGAGGAAGAGGGTAGAAGACAGCGCTCTTTCCCAAGGTGTAACAAAATAGATTATTAAGAGCCCACCAGTGAAGAAGGCCAAAGAACCTATAGTATTTGTGTCACAGGAGACTGACCTGATCACAGGTCATGTCATGCTCAAAGTTGCTCAAGTGAAGGCATAAGGGGATTTAGATCACATGAGAATTGATGAGTTCAATGTGAGAAAGGTAGACATAAGTATGCCACACCATGACACCACAAAGAGAATGTGGGAATTCTCTAACCAATTGGTTGGAGAACAACATAATCATCTAAAAGTAAGCAAGGCAAAGCTAAAGAATATGGTGTTGGAAATGTCTACGCTGATCAGGAAATTTTTTAATTCCCTATATAGCCAGCCCGTGGAGACTTCTAAAAGCATGGAGGTGTTTGATCGCTCTACTGTAGATAGAAATGCACTCTTCACCTAGATGAAATTAAAAAACGCATGGCTCAATTAGAAAACACTGGGTAGATGATCTTAAAATAAGAGGCGTGGTGATAATTAAAAAATTAGACACCAGTTACAAAGAACTAGATAAGATATACAGTGATATTTCTACTGATATGGAAATTGTTTAGGAGGAGGAGAGAATCTACAAGAAAAATTCTAAGTTAATTAAAGAGATTTCAAAACTCAAAATGAGCACGGTTGTTTCACAGCACATGTTGAAGGCTGGGGATGAACCAGTTCAAAAATGGGTACTCATGGGAGATTAAAAGAAGCAAGTTACTACCAGTGCAGTCAAGGGTCTAAGGAAAGCAGTCAAGCATCTAAAGGAAGAATAAAAGTAGATTGAACAATACATGAAAACTTTGCATTGTATATTGCATCAAGGCAGAGGAAAATAATTTGTTGGCATGGAAAACAAGAAGCACACTTATCAGATGTATATTGACACATTGATTTCTCTATAAACATATCAATCATCTGATGTGCAAAAACTTAGTGCCATAGATGCCCAATTGACAAGTGTCAGACTAGAGCTCCAAGCATTACTTACAACAATTCAGAGTCAACAACAATCATCTCTATTGCATGACAAGACACGATGTTGTCAAAATAACTAAATCTGATAATATAACACATGCCATGGAAGCATACGATAAGACACAACCCAATTCAAAGGAATCTGAGAACTAGATCGATTCATCTTCCTGTCTATTCTACTTATTTTTTATGTTTCATATTCTCTGATGTAATGAAAATACTAGTGTCCTCCTCGCTCTATGGATATTCTTTTGTAACTAATTTTGCTATGAGAAGACGAATCGTATCTCCCTCTCACTCTATGAACTATAAGTATGAATTTCAAAGCTAATAAAAAGGATCGACATTTTTGGAGTCCATTTTTGGCTTCCCCCTATGGCTGAGACCACTAAGTGATACATGAAGTATCTTGTATTTCATTTATGTTGTTCACTTTAGTTTAGTTTATTTTAACTAACTTTTGATGAATGAATGGTTTTCTAGTCTTTTAGTTGCAGAAATGTTTCCTTAAGCAAAAAATGGTCGTTGAGTGGAGGAAAATATTGATGCTATATAACAGTAGTCCTCTGTAATTAATCTAGTATTAAGTTAATTTTTTTATCTGTAAAAAGTTAAAGTAGAAGTAGTTAGTTGTCAGTGTGAGAAGTTGGTGAGTGTGAGAAGTTGGTGTGTAGTTGCAGATGTGTTTGTGGATTAATTTCCTGTTAGGAGTAGATCATAGTTAAAGAAGTTTGATAAAAAACTATAGTCCAATAAAGTTTCTCGTGGCTATAGAAGATTACTTATCTTCATCTCAGGCTCTTTGGTTAAGAGCATACCCCTGTTTAGATTATTGTATATCAAACATAAAAAGCTATACTGGTAAAAATTTAGAGATTGGGCTAATTTATTAATAGGAGATCCTGCTTTCAACTATTGATTATTGCATTGGGTAGCCACTAGGAATGAGTCACTTTAGCTAAATACTACTAACCAATCCGTTAGACAACAGATTTTTGGTGACTCTACTAGGGAAGAAAATTGCATATGCCAACATAGTTTTAGCGATACGATAAAAAAGATTCTCGGCAACAAAGTTTTGTTGATGGCTGAAATTCCTAGCCTAGAATATGAATAGTCACACATTTAGTTGCCCCTTCTTCCATGAGGAAAAATGGTGCTACCTCATGAGAACCTAATTCTGGCTCTATAACCTAACTTGGGATTTCAAGATGAGCAAGAAGATTTAATTGGACTGTTAAATACGCTTGCCTAGAAAACAAGATGAACTACAGAATACTATAGAAGAGATAGTCATATTCTAGAACAAGAAGAAAGATTAGCTGACACATTAATTGATACCTTGCAAAGACAAATTCGAAGAAAGAGGCAAGTAGAAGCACCACGGAGACATAATTGAATGAACTTCTAGAGAAGTTGAAGAGTCTTGAACAACTATCAAACTGGAGAATAAAAGAGTTTAAATTAATTAGTTTAAATTAATTGGTTCTATCAGAAATTGCCTAGCACTAACTTTTCTATCTCAACAACTATTTGGAAAAGACAAATAGGCCAACCTTTCCTCCAAATACTTTAGGAACTGTGTCCACAACTCTAGCTGGGATAACTTTACAGTCGGTAAGAGTTCCTTAAGCGCCAAATTTTCCCCTAATTCCTTTTTTATTACAAGCCAAAATGGCCATACCATGGGGTGTAACCATTGGCCCTTTGGCCCTGTGGCGTCATAATCCATTGCAAAAAGGGGAAAGGAAGAATCTTCCCCAATTCTTGGGAGATGGATCAGTTTCACCTAATGAGCACATATTGCTTTCTTCTTTGCCATGGGAGTCGTTACCTTCCAACACGAAGCTATGGTAGTGAGGATTTTTGTAGTCATCTGTTGGTGGAGCAGTGAAGTAGTTCAAACACCTTCCCGCTGGCTCCATCACAGGATGGAATCCTTTAAGAACGACATTTGAAAATAGATTCAAGCCCACGAATGATCAACATATACTGCTATCTTAGCTCACACAAATTAAGAAGGAGCCTTCCAAGCCAATGAGATATTTTATGGCTAAATACAATAAAATGGTGAATAAAATTCCAGCCAAAAACAAGCCCAGGGCAGAGAATCTAAAGTGTTTCTTTCTTAGAGCTATGCTTCCTGACATTAGCTTCAACTTGAGAAGAGCACGAGTTGTAAATTTGGGTGCAGCTCAGAGAACCACAATTGAGCTCTAAGATGATCTTATCTTTGTCGCAAAACGGAAGAAAGAAATGCAACGTGGTGCAAGTAGCTGCAATGCTACGACAAGCAATACATACGCCATGATTTAGCACCTAGAAAATGATATGATTGACTTGAAGAGGAAATTAACTAAAGCTGGCCCTTAAATCCAATAGACTTACCAGTATATTTCTAGAGGGACAAATGATTGAAGTACCTTGGCACTACAAGCTGCTCAACAATGGCTTTCTCTTGAAGCTCCTCCCAAGAGGGAAAACATGTTTTTCTTTCATCTCACTACAGATCATGATGGAGACACATGCCTATACATGGATCTATTCAAACAATTGATGACTACCAATGAGTAATAAGATAGTACTCTATTTGGGGACATGGACCTAACCAACGATGGCAACTCCGTAAATTACTTTCTGGAGTATAAATATGATACGGAAGACAAAGGATGTTTTTCCATTATCAATGAGTCATCCCTAGTTATCACCTAGAGCCAAAAGGATAAGAATCCATAGGTCTCCATTTTGCAGCAAGGAAACACCTTCAAGCCATCTTCTCTAAAGCAGTCAAACATGGAGAGTTGTGGTCCTTCTACTAATGTAAGTAATGATAAGGATAATCAGCCTCTGATATAGTTCAATTCTGCAAGGATTCTAGAATCCAAATTCACATCTTGATTATTTAATGTCCAATTCGAATGAACTTTGGAGGTTAGTAGATTAATGTGCTACAGAAAGAAGTGAAATGCATAATTATATAGAGTTTACCTTAGCAGAACCAATTCCCGAAGTTGATGTGAAGAAGAAAGATGCCTCAACCTTTGGAAAAGAAAATCAAGAGGCATATACTCTGGATGCAGGAGCTGTACAGAAACCAGAGTCATTCTACATGTCATTATTCATCAATGGACACAACCTGAGAAACTGCATAACTGACTTTGGAGCATCGGATAATGTGACTCCAGACACAGTAGTGAGAGCACTTGGTCTTCCCCTCATGAATACATTTTGGAGATGATATTTTATGGACACAAAGGAATTTGCATTGGCTGGATAGATAAATGACCCACAAGTTTCTCTTGTAGCCCACCCAGTAAAGAGACTCAATCTCACCATCTGGGTGGAAAATATTCTAGCAAGATATGGTATGTTACTAAGCAAAAGTTTCTGCAAGGACCTAGGAGGAAACATACAATTGTATTAATCTTATGTGGTGATACCAATTGGCAACAAGATGGTGAAGCTATAACCTGAAGCTAAAGCTAAGTTCACAGTACTCAAATCAGATGATCCCAATTTGCAAATCTTCTATCAAGAACTCAAATTTGGGAATTACATGTTGTTTATAGATTCTTGTATTCCAAAAAGAGGGTTGCGGATGAAAAAGAGAAAGAAATTAAGCTCCGGACGCTAGAGTTTGATGGAAGTTGCACATCCCCGGGTTCATGAGCTTGTGTTAATAGAGCCAAATTGAGATATTACACATCTATCTTAAAAACTAGAAATCAAGAATACGAATAACATCGCAGAGTATGAAGCACTCTTCCTTGGCATAGCAGCACCCAAAGAGTGTGGTATTAAAACTCTAATTTCCAGAGGTGACGTAGAGCTAATAGTGAAACAGGTCATAAATCAGTTTAGCATTAAGAATCACTTCCTGTAAAATTACAAAAACATAATATAGAATGAAATTGAAGAGCTAGAGACCTTATCGATTGAAGTGGTTCCAAGAGGGCAAAATACCAGAGAGAACTCATTAGGAGTCTCTACTTCCTTACTTTTAACTCATCCATATTTTAAGGATAAAACGTACGTCATGGAGTTAGTATATTTCCCGAATGTGCCTCATAATGTAGAAGCTTGGAAAGTGTTCGACGATGATGATAGGATTCATCTCTTCCTAGAGAATGCTGAAATCTTTGTAGAATAATACTTCAAAGGAAGTGAGAATGCTTTCACAAAACTATCACCAGATTCAAAGAAAGAGTTGGAGCTTGGCAAGATACAACTGAAAGGTAATAAAATCCCTTTTTATGTGATTCCTTTGGAGAAGATCTTCTCCAAGCATGATGAGTACATTAGAAAGAAGAGAGAAGAAAGAGGAAGCACATCAGGTGAATATGATAGTTTGAATATAGGAAGTGAACAAAGTCCAATGAATGTAAACATTGGAAACTGTACCACAAAAGAATAAAAAATTATAATTCAGGCATTGCTCACATCCTACCATGACGTGTTTGCATTGTGTTAGGATTATATAAAGAACTTCATGGGCGGTAATGTCAAGCACCATATTCCTATAAAACCTAACACCATCCTTTCAGACAAAAACAAAGGAATTATAATCCCAAGTTGTCGCTTACCATATTCAGGGAGATTGATAAGATGTTGAAAGTTATGATCATTTATCTGATCCATCATTCAACATGGGTGGCGAACATCCTACATGTACGCAAGAAGAATGGGGAGATAAGGACTTGCGTAGACTTCATGAACTTGAGTCAGGCATCCTTGAAGGACAATTATTCTCTCCCCAACATGGATCATATAGCATAGATAGTCATTCACTCAGAAATGATGTCCATGTTAAAAAAATTCTCTCGTTATAACCAGTTTGAAGTAGAGGAGGAGGATCAACACAAGACAACATTCATAATGTCGTGGGGCACGTTTTCCTATAATAGAATTTTATTTGGCCTCATCAATGTTGGAGCTACCTTTCAAAGGGTGATGGACCTATCCTTTCATGATTTAAATAATAAGACCATCATGATTTACCTGGATGATCTAACATTGTTTTCTAGAAAGACAATAGATTACCTTGAATATCTAGAAAAGATTCTTCAATGATGTAGGGAACACAATATCTCATTAAATCCCAAGAAGTCTGTATTTTATGCTAGAGAGGGAAGGATCCTGGGTCACATAATTTCTCAAGAAAGAATTAAGATGGATTTTAAGTGCGTCAACGCTATCCAACAACTCCCGCTTCCAGCGAGAATAACTGGTACTAAATCAATCTTTGGTCAAGTGAACTTGCTTAGAAGGTTTGTACTTGACTTCTCTAAGAATAATTATCACTTTACTAATATGATGAAGAGAAATCCTAATTTAAATGGAATGGAGTAGGGAAGGAAGCCTTCAATGATATCAAAGAAGCAATTTATAATGCTCAAGTTCACACGCATCCAAACTTTAACAAGGATTTCATTAACAATTGCTATAATTCAGAACACACCATGTTTTGAATCTTGTTGCAGGAGAATGAAGAAGGTGTTCAAGCACTAATTTATTTCAAGAGCATGACTCTAAAGAATCATGAATTGAAGTACTCTCAGATGGAGAAACATGCATTCATAGTGGTAAAGGCTCTAAAGCATTTTATATTTTATAACTTGCATTCTCACACCACTGTGTTTGTGCCAGAAATAGCTATCAAAAACATCCTCACACCACAAGAAATGAGATGTAATGCTAGAGGAGCATGAGTAACAAAGGTGGAGGTATATGACATTTAATTAAAGCCCACTAAAACTATCTAAGGGAAAGGACTATGCAAGATGATAGCGGAAAACCAGCCTAAAGAGGAAAAAGAAGAAGAAGAAGAAGACATTCCTCAAGTATTGATGGTGACAATGCAAGACCCTTGGTTCTTGGACATTGCTTATTTTCTGACTTATGTTCGGTGCCCATAAGGGATGAGCCCAAAGAGGAAAAAAAATTGAGGTTGAAGAGAAAGAAATATGTAATCTAGGAAGATAGATTATACAAGAAAGCCATAGATGACACATTTATTAGGTGTGTACACAAGCGTCAAAAAGAGAAATTATTGCAGACATTCCATGATGAAGCCTGTGGTGTCCACTTTTCTTCAACCATGACGGCTTCTAAAAGCCTTAGGTAATGTTACTGTTAAGTACATAAAATGTCAACCTAACTCAGGCATCAGGGTGCAACGACATCTTATGGAAACAATGGAAACCTTCCTGAGTTGTGGGTACCTCTGATTAGGAAGGAATCTCCAGATTCTAGGCTGGTTCCTTTCAAAATTTGGTTTATCACCTAAAACTGACTTTCTTTTTGAGGAAAAGGGAAAAGGATAACTTGAAACTGAATAAAACTAAAAGGGGGCGATACACCAAACTGATTTTAGACTCAATCAGAATTCAAGTAGGATAAAAATCTAACATGGGAAACTGAGATTTTTAAAAAGCTGGACACTCACTATTCAACATAAAGGCTAACATGAAATCTTTATTACTAGGGTTTTCACTAGAAACAATATCTTGTTAATAGACATACACTTTCAACAAAAAGGTTATGTGAAAATAGCTAATAAGGAATCCAAATACTTCACTTACTTTCCTATCAAAACAATTTAACATTGATTGCAAAAAAGAAGAATAGACAACAGTCAGAAAACACAATAGATTTCAACTCTTGCTTTTATTTCCTCAAAATATCTATGGCTGTATACATATCATGAAGTGAAAATGCCAAGGAACAACAACATTCACTTTAGCACTCTTATGCAACAAAATCTCAACCCTTGAAAATGACTATGAAATCTAGATATATATAAAAGTGCGCCCCCCCCCCCCCCCCCCCCNGCCCCCCCCCCCCCCCCAAGCCAATTATAGAATGATCTCTCCCTCTAAAAATACTCCTTCAATCAAGGTCCAAACCCTAAATCCCATGCAAAATACATGCCTTGATCTATGGTCAAGTGGATACATAACAAATGGGTAACTAATGGAACTCCTAAGTTTTTAAAAAACTATCCTAGACAATATCTCCATGAAGGAAATACTCTCTAGAATTATAATAGTTACATCACTTCAGAACAAAAACCCAAACTTTACATCACCTAAGAAACTGTTACTTGCCTTCCACCTAAATCAACATATACAATTTCATAATAAGAAAAATCACTAATGAAAATAACATTTCTACTTTACCTAATTGCAAAGTATCCAAAATATGACATACATCTGTCATTTCCACTAGTGACCCCGAAAGACATATTTTTTGATCTACCACTTGAGAGGTTGAGCATCTCAAGGTTGCACTATCAACCAATGTAGCATTGAAGGCATTAACTTCCTCCTGTACACCAGACTTAAAAGTTTTATCGTGATCCATTTGTATTTTACATTAGTTTTGTAACCTCTCGATAATTCTATAAACAAAGATGTAGTGTTTGAACCCTAGATGCATGGAGGTGAACTCACTGTGATTGTGGCAATTAATTTTGGGTTGTTCATATCTTATTGAGGCTTGAGCCATTGAACTGGAGCTTGGCTCTATTGATCCAGACTCTTCTCTTGTTGATATGGATTCTTCTTTGTCGATTTGGAGCTCTAATCCATAACACTTTGTGATCTTCCATGCATCCAGTGCTTAACTTTAGATAAGTTACACTACTTTCCTTCTCTTTACCTTCAAACTTGTTGTTTCACTTTTCCCGTTCTATTTGGTTTTGATGCTTTCATATTTGTCAAGAACTTTGGGCATATTTCTTTTGTCTATTTTCTTTAACTAGAGGTTTCCGACATTGTTTGAAGATGAACCATTGGTTAAATAACTATTGTTTCCTTTCTTTGCAGTCTCACCATCATTAACTATTTATTTGTTTCTTTCTCTGAAGTTACTGATATCTGGCACTTAAGTTGAACTTGGGGTTTTTTCTTTGACTGTTTGTTCAACCTCTGTTTAAATCACTACTCGTATCCTTTGAAGGATCTATGAAGTTTCACTTGCCTTCAAACTAGACCATAGACTTTAACAAAGGTCATTTTTCAAACTTCACACTATTAAATAGGTTGCACTATTGATTTATTTGAATTTCTTGCACACCACTATTGTCTTTTTAAACACCTTTTATTTAACCACCACCTGTCTCACTATTTAGTATTGTTACCTTGGAAATGTTGGATAGCTGCTTGTCAGAATGTATGAATCTATTACTGGTCCAGTTTTGTCAATACTGACTAGTGTGTATATCTTTTCTTCAAAGACCTGACCTGAGCACAAGCTCTTTCTTAACTCCATGCTTTAAGAAGGAAATAATGCTTTGCAGGGTTCGAGCACAAGCTTGTGACACCCACAAACATGACTGTATTCATGCATCTCTTGGCCCAAGACTCAAATGATTTTTTTTTGTATTGTTTAGTCTTTAAATGACACTGTTATTTCCTATGTTCCTGCATACCACTGTTAGAAATTCTTCTTGCTTTTCTTTTGTTTAATCTATAGAATCCTCGGCATCAATAGAAATGAATCTAAATTCTTACTGTTATATTGGAAGCTCTTTAAATCTGCTATTTGCATCATTAATATATACAAATTTATTACTCATTTTTTCATTGATCAACAATTTCTTGAGCTTCAATATTGCTCATTTTAACTCAATGTACTCATTGCATTTGCATACATTCTGATAACAATATTCACATGCTTTCCTTTATTTGAACTCTGAATTTCATTGCATATGAACACTATGGTTTGTGATAGAAATACATGGTTATTGATCCACCAATCTTTGCAGCTATCCGTCATGAATTGCATGGTACTCTTTTCTACATTTGATACTCTATTATGAGTTCATGGCATTCTTCTAAAATAATGCTTCTTGTGAATTTTGACGTCACTATAGCTAGTTAACCTTTTGTCATATAAACCATTATTGAATTGTTCATTGCTGCTCCATTATTTCTTAACTTGATGCCCTGTTTGATATCACTGTAGTTATTCCTTCCATTTTGTTCCATTCACAGCTACTTAGAACCACTGCCTTGCAAAACAGTACCACTTCCTTTCTGCATACACCAGAAATTATTTGCATTTGCATAACAACAAGTATAATCATAACCACCCATTCATACACAACTTGTTTCTCTTGTAGATCTGCAAACCTGTTTGAAATTTTTCCTACCTGGTAATGCATGAATGTTAAGATAATACACCATAGTTTGATTGATCATACTGATGCATTTATTTCATTGTCTTGGACATGTTTATATGAGGTTCAAGCATGGGCTCGTGACACCCATGAATATGATTATTCTATTACAATAATTCATCAAGTTTATATATTACACCAATCCTAATCATGCCACTTTTGCAAGGTAGCACTACTTTTTTTGAAAATTCTCCGTATAAATAGTATGTTCATGTTTTCTGATTTCCATAAGATGGGGAAGAAGATAATAATGAGATATGTTGTTCTAAACTACTACAATTTATGGATAACCAAAGAAATCATTTTCCACACCTTATAGTAGCTCAGGATGAGGTAGCTAATTATTATCCTCTTCTCCATGACATCTTTAAATATAGTAAAAGGTTTCATAAAGATATACATCCCTTTGATACTGCTATTCAGTTTGTGTAGATGCATATTTTTCCCTTGCATTCAATTGGAAAATATGCAATATTGAGTGTATGATCGTTATATGATACTCAAGGTTTCATGCATTTCTTAGATCCAACTTGGATTTGACCCCTCCTTTTCAATGATGCAGGACATAGGACCTAATGAAGACTCAGGATGCAAGATATATGAGATAAAAACTAAGGAGATGAAGACTCAAGAAGATACAAATAATA
>MU225126.1:1117011-1131980 GCA_018584345.1 Thuja plicata
TAGATAGATTCCCCATACACTCTCTGATATAGTGACTATGTGTTGAATGTCATCTTTTTGATCCAGAGGTGGTGCACCATTCCATGAGTCACGCCAGAATTTGACTGATAGTCCATTATTTACTTCCTGCATACACAAAATTAGGATAACAATTCTTGTGACTTCTGCTAAATGGCTTCCTACTAGACATGAAATTGTGAACCTTATTCATTAGTCAATGGAGTCTAAAACTAGAATAGACTATATGCAACCTTTATTGAAATTAAAATGCACCTACACTAAAGACTCATGCAACAAAATAAGTAACTTTGTGCTTGAAGGCACTTTATTGAAATTGACACCTCTTGACCTAGTGCTTGGCAACACTTATTGAAATGAAACCCCTGCTTGAGAAAGAACTAATACTCAAAGCAAAGCTTGAGGAAAATACCATTGACCGGGATAGGTAGGATATCTCCATTTGTAGTTAATAGTTTAAAAGCATTGTTCTTTTTACATTCGGTGATGACAAACGAGCCTGTCCAAAAGTTATCAAACTTATTATGCTTCCCAGGTCTACTTTTTAACACATCCCATTTAAGAACTAGATCACCCTCTTTGAATTCTCTACGTGTAGCCTTCTTATCAAAATACCTTTTAGTTTGAATCTGTCTTAGCTCCATGTTTTTTAATGCTCTTCTCCTTTCCTCTTCAAGCTGTAATAGCTTAGCCAACCACAGCTTAAGAGAATCATCCTCCTCAAACAACATCATTTGATCAGCTAGCTGTAGGGATGGAAACTCAGTTGAAATTGGTAAGTCCATACTTTTTCTATAGTATTGGAATTCATATGAGGTACTCATAATATCACTACCCTCAAGGAAGTGGGGAGGCTGAGTCCAATAACAAAAACGTAGTATAGATCATGAAGAAGCCGATTGATGACAATCACAAGAAATGACACAAGATGCTACATGAAGAACTCTGGGCAGACAACATGACTCCTAAAAGAGAAATTGGCATCTCACCATTTGAATTAGTGTATGGAACTAAAGAAAATATGCCCCTTCCTTTAGATTTTTCTACATGCAAGCTCAGGACAATAATTGAAGACCCTATTTTCACAATAAATTGGAGAAAATAATATTGTACCTAACCAAGTTGGAAGAAGAAAGAGAGAAACTGGTAGACTGCATCACACAACATCAACAACACGTCAACAAAATCTTTGACCAGAGGGCTATGCCAAGGATATTAATGGAAGGTGACCTAGTGCTTCTATAGGATAAGAGGAAAAAACAAAAGGGGATGCACACAAAGTTTCAATCTCTCTAGAAAGGACCATTCAAGATTGTGAAAGCATGTGAGCCTAATACTTTTAACCTTGCCAATCAAGATGATGAAGTTTTCCCCTTGTCTTAAAATGGGCAGGACCTAAAGGTTGATCATTTCTAAGTAAGAAATTTTAATCTCTTTGTATCATATTAGTTTAGTTTTCTTTCTTGTTCCCATTTGGTGTGTCATAGTTTACAAGTAGATTAGTGTTTTTCCTATCGAGTTCCTTGGAAACAAGAAAATTTTATGATTCATTGCTTCTACATTTGCATGCCTTGTCCCCAGTTGGAGCTATTTATTGCCCCAAATTTGAGCTATTAAAATTGAGCCCCTTTCGCAGTTGGAGTCACCTCAAAACCCAAAGCCGTAGGTCAGAATTTTTCAAGTTTTGGTTTTGGAAAACTATGTTACTTACTGAATCATAGTTATGTGGGAAATCATTTAGTGTGCTGCATTTCCTAATCTTGTGTTTAGGTATCAATATCAGGTATGTCTCAGGGTTTGGGTATGTGGTTATTCTTAGGAGTTGATTCAGTAAGTAGCCAATTCCTTTTCGTGGTATCTAATGTTTCTCAAGCCAAGTTTGGGATTCGCAGTTTATGCATGCAATTCTCGAAGGTATTATTTTAATGATATTTTGTAATTTGTCTAAGGAATAAAATGCTCTTTGATAAGTTGAGAGATAAGAGAAGGCGAATGAATTAATGTATGTTAAATATGCACCTAAAAGTTTACGTTCACGAATACACCTGCAAAACAATTCATAGCTATGCGAGAGTCGTATTGTTACACTGCACTTTGCGATGGTTACATGAAGGCTTTGGGTAAAGGCGAGATATCATTTCCCCATGCGTTATAAGTGAAAAGGAGCTTAGAAAGAGAAGCTTGAAGGTATTAATAGAATTTTTGGGCACTGTTTGGGAAATGAAAGAAATTACTACCTGTAGTGCGGGATTTGCAGTGTTCATGTGCAAATTAAAGAAATCAGCTGAAGTGACATCAAATGACATCTTTAAATATCAGTTTGAGTTTATCTCTTCTCATTGAAGGTACAAAAAGATATAATCATACAAAGAACCATCAGTTAGACCTATGGAAGACACCCGATGCTAATTTTGGGAAAAATGTGAGTCTGACTACATATTTTTTAAATCCCCAAGTTTAAAGAGTCGTTACAATTTAAAAATTCTAAACTAAGAAGGCCGACCTATCATACTTATTGGCACCAACATTCAAATGGAGTTAAATTTAAGGAAAATCCTAGAATTTAATGTTGGTTCGTGGGAGATGTAGAATTAAGGATAAATAGTCACAAACACTTTTACGCCAGAACTAGAAAGAATGGCTATGGTTGACTTGAGCTACAACAACTCTATGTATAGCTCATGAATCATCATTTTGAGACAAGTTCTTTTCATAGTGTCTATAAGAGGGGTGAATATGGCGCTAATGTATCCTGGCTATGATCATTGAATGGTCTAGAGAATGAATGGAAGGACCTAGGTGAAAAAACCTGAGTCATTATGAATTTGATGATTTGCACGCTACGTTGCTCGCAAATCTGTTGAATGCTATCACAGAGAAGCTAAAATTAAGCGGGTTGAGGCTGTTAGATTCCCTGTAGCACTTTAACCCCTAGAATTGATTAAAGAGTGCATAGCTCATTCCGATTCAAAAAGAATCTCTCTCTCTCTCTCTTACCCAAAACCTTATACGATACTAATCTAAAGCCCAAAACCTTATACGATACTAATCTAAAGCAAGAAATTATAGACATAGTCATCCTTGTTCACACAGTAAAGGGAAGTGAGGAGGCTTTGAGGCTAGCTGAGAAAGGTTTATTCCTCATCTTGTGAAAATGTCTATGTCGAATTGGCTCGGGTTGTGGTGGAAAGATTGAGCTTGGAGCTCTTATTTATGAAGGGCACCAACATCTTCTGGATGTACTCCTTCATGATCTATGCATAGGCCACAAAACAAATATGGTCAAGGTTTCCCCTAGTCCAAGACTATGATGAGTCTACCTGGGTACACGAGTTCAACCCATGCTTGCCTCTACACCAAAGCTGCACTTATTTCATGGAAGTCAATGATGCATCACAATGAGACTGTGTAGAGAGCTACAAGGATGCCCAGAAAGCAGATTTTACCCTGAAGTCGCTAAGGTGATTAAACAATATGGAGTGTATTACATCTAGTTTTTGTCCTTCTTATATCTTAGAATAGGAGGTTTTGATGATAAACTATTGAAGTTGACTCGCTATCCAGAGGACAAATAGATGATGATAGAGTTGTGACAGAAAATTATAGAGGAAAATATTCTTTGCAGCAGTGTACATAAAGTCAGTATATCCTTTCCCATCAAAATGGGGACTTATTCTTGTGCTTCTAGTTCATTTTCTAATAATTTGGTCAAGGTAGCTCTGGTGAAGTACTCATTCCAAAAGTATGATGTTATCAGACTGCATCACGATTATGCTAACTGTGTAAAAGACCATTTGAAGCTTGGACTAGCATTTAGGCATGCGCCATATGTCGAATACTTCTGGGAAAATTACAAGGACTACTTGGAGGATAGAGATTGTTACCGGTCATGCTTAACTATTGAGGAGATAAATACGTATAACATACAGATTTATGTTGAAAGAGTTGAAGAAGATGAAGGTTATATAAGGCCCCAGAGATATGATGAATAGATAAAGGGTACTCCCACCAATTCAAAGTCGTATGTGAGCCCCAAAATAATAAGCTTGGATGTGCTGATGAAAGGTATCCTCAAAAGCACTCATGATTGGGTTGAATGGAAAAAGTCTGGTAAAAAGAGAACCAGCACACCTCGTGGAGGAGGAACTCAAGCTCAGCAACAAACTAGCAAGAATACTATTTCTTCTGCCACCATGGAACCTAGTTCACCTCGAGAATCCACTCAAGCTCCGGGAGGATGTGACCAACCACCTGAAAAACAAGTTTAAATCACTCCAACTTGTTGAGGAGTATCTATACCGAATATACCTTCAGGTTCCGAAATGAAAGACACGGAGGCTAAAAAGGAGAAAGAAGTAGAAGCTAAGGCATAGAATTAACAAATTGGAGTAAGGATGGAGACTCTGAGCCACCTAATGGATAAAGGTACAATAAAGAAAAAAATAAAGGCCACCGACAGTGACGAGAGTAAAGGGAATGAAGCTATATTGCTTTCTTTTGAAGGTATTGATCTTACCAAATTAACTTTTGCTAGCAGGAAAAAGAGAACTCCTCCTTTAGTGAGGAAGTTGTTTGCTAAAGATGTGGTTTAGCTGGAATGTCCCATTTTGTCTTTCCCTTCCTCGATAGAGAAGACCATTGAGAAGAAGAGGAAGAGAGTGGAATACAATTTTATACCGCAAGGTGTGACAGAAAAAATTATTAAGACCCCACCAGCGAAGAAGGGAAAAGAGCATGCAGTATTGGCGTTAGAGGAGACTGACCCGGTCACAGGTCATGTCGTGCTTGAAGTTGATCAAGAATAGACAGTGGGTGATTTAGATCAGATGATAATTGATGACTTCAATGTGAGAAAGGTAGACACAGGTCTGCCACACCATGACACCATAAAGAGAATGTGGGAATTCTCTAACCAGTTGGTTGGAGAACAACTTGATCATCTAAAAAAAAGCAAGGCCAAGCTAAAGAATATGGTACTGGTAATATCTACGCTTATCAAGACCTTTCTAAATTATCTATCCAGCCAGCCCGTGGATACTTCTACTAGAATGGTGGTGTTTGATCCTTCTATAGTAGATAGTAATGTACTCATCACCCAGATGAAAGAAGACAAACACATGGCTTAGATTAGCAGACACATGGTCGATGATCTTAAAATTATAGGTGTTGTGATAATTGAAACTAGCCACCAGTTACAAAGAACTGGATAAGATATACACTGATATTTATACTCATTTGCAAATTGTTGAGGAGGAGGATATAATCTATAATAAAACTGCTAAGTTAATCAGAGAGATTTCAGAACTCAAATCGAGCACAGTTATTTCATGGCTGATCCTAAATGCTGAGGATGAACCAGTTCAGAAACGGGTATTCATGGTGGATTACAAGAAGGAAGTTACTACTAGTGCAGTCAAGGGTTTAAGTAAAGTTGTCAAACAGGTAAAGGAGGAGAAAAAATAGATTCAACAATACATGACATCTCTGTATCGTAGATCACATGAAGGAAAAGGGAAAAAATTGTTTGACGTGGAACAAATGAAGCACAATCATCAGAGCTATATTGACACATTGATTTCTCTAGCAACATATCAATCATCTGATGTGCAGAAACGCAGTGCCATAGATGCCCAAATGACAAATGTTAGACAAGAGCTCCAGGTGTTACTTGAAACAGTTCAGGAAATCAACAACAATCATATCTACTGCATCACAAGACACGATGCTTTCAAAATAATTGAAGCTGATAATATCACATGTGTCATGGAAGCATACGAGAAGATAAGGACCCAACAAAGGAATCTAAGAACTAAACTGATTCCTTAGCCTGTCTATTACAATTATTTATTCTGCTTTATATTCTCTGAAGTAATGAAATTACAAGTGTCCTCCTAGCTCTACAAAACTTCTTTTGTAATTTATTTTTCTATGAGAAGACGAATCGTCTCTTCCTCTTACTGTATGAACTATAAGTATGAATTTCAAAGCTAATAAAAAGGATCGGCATTTATGGAGTGCATTTTTGGCTTCCCCTCGTGGCTGAGACCACTGAGAGACACATAAAGTATCTTGTATTTCATTTATGTTGTTCACTTTAGTTTAGTTTATTTTAGCTAATTTTTGATGAATGAATGGCTTTCTACTTTGTTAGTTGCAGAAACATTTCCTTAAGAAAAAAATTGTCGTTGAGCGAAGGGAAATATTTGTTGGCAATTCGCTCATTTAGGAGTTTTCTCAAACACATGAGGGTTGTCATTTATGGAAACACATCTGGTATGGATGGTCCCCTGATGTGAAACACAGTTTTGGAGTTAAGAATCGCAAAATGACTATGTATAGAAAAAAAAATTATAGAATATAGCAGTACAATTTTGATCAGCAAAGATAATATACAATGAAAGGAGACATTCAAGCTTATGAGATGCTATTTTTGGATATATATGACCTTCTGTTAATCTCACTTATGTTTTGCTGTTGATAGCAGTAAGTTACAGTATGATGAAGACTTGTGAAGACTACGTAATAGTGATACAGGGAAAATGAAAGGTCATGGTGATTGAGGGAGTATAACACATCTCCAAATGTGTTATGTTGGATTTGAATTGTGGATTACCTATGTTTTGATAGTGTAAGATCACCGACTTGGTAATTAATTTGTGTACAAGTATTAATTCTATTTTGTGATGTAATTAGAAGCTGATTTGGTAATGTGTGTGTGTGTGTGTGTGTGTGTTTATATATATATATATATATCAAGAGATTTTGAGAAGTGAAGTAAGTGTATGGAAGAGAGATTGTGTAGATGTGATGCGAACAGATAAATGAATACATTGTCATGTCAGAATCAGATAGATGGTGATGCGAGCTAGAACTAGAACTACCTAAGCATAGAAGATGCTTGTATTGTTCACTATTGAGAAAATTATTTTAACAATCATATTTGTGATTGTATGAGAAGTGAGCCCAGTATACCTTTAAGGGGGTATTGTATTCCTCTAAAAAGGATATGTACTAATAAAATAATCAGCTCCTAACTATTGGTAAGTTGACACTCAAGGTTTATATGACTAATTTTGTGTTTTCATTATGGCAACAAAGTCATATGAAATTTTGACAAGTTCACAAACTTTGAAGATCAAAATTTGGCTAACTATAGAAGATAGAACAAAACAAAGATATACAATTGATCAGTGCACCAACGCATGTGTGTATGATCGAGTTAGACTATGCACCCTTATACTTAAGCTTTATGATATGTTACTAGCTTAGTCTATACACACATGGTAAGATATGACAGTATGGAGAAGCTACAGCAAGTTCAAGTGCCACTAGCAGTTCAGAAAACAGAGCATGAAACCGACTTTAGGTTTTGATTAGTGTATTAGGTTTTTTTTAATGGCCATGCACCTATTATAATATGTTTGTAATTATGTCTATAAAAATCATGTAAACACGCTTAATCCAATTCATTTGGAAGCGTTGTGTATGTTGTTTTTGGGCCGACTAAGGTCTTGTTTTTGGTCTCATCTATTCGGGCATGTATATATACCTGACATGCAATTTTGTATTAACTGAGAGAGTGTAAATATGCAGAAAAGATATCTAGAAGAACAATACAAACAAATTAGTATGAGAAAAATCTCTTTGAGAGATTAGAGCATCAACACATAAATGGAACTGATTAGACAACAGTGTCAGAATAGCAGTTCATCATTTGATATAGTATATTTGTATTATCTGAGGGTTGTAGCTTTCATCCTATTGAGAAATGAGCTCTGGCAGTGAGCCATTTAATTTTAACAGGGGTTTGTAAAGACTCCTAATAGGGTCATTGTACTTGCATTGTAAAGATTGCTCCTAATAGGGCAAAGGAACTCTAACAAGTTCATAAGACTAGTATACTCATTTGTGGGTACTAATTCCCACCGGGGTTTTCCCCTGATCAAGGTTTACCCGTAAACATATCTTGTGTTATGTGTTAATGTGTTATGTTTCATTTGTTATCTATTTGATTTAAGTTTCAAGTTGCTGAAATTAAGATAAGTGACAAAGACTGATTAACCCCAGCCCCCCCCCTCTTAGTGTTTCTAACAATTGGTATCAAAGCTCTAGTCCTCTGAAAGAAAGCTTAACCACTTGAGGAGATCATGGATTCAACAGAAGTGAAACATTAAAAAAATAATCTTGAAGCATCCCTTGATGATCTTGATAAATCTGAAAAAGAAAATGAAGAACTAAAACTAAAAGTTGATGGTTCCCAAATGCTTATCAAAAAATTAAGAAAAGATTTGAAAGATTGCTCTATGAATGATTTGGGAAAAATGGTCAAAAAGATGAATGAAGAGAACATGTCTCTGGAGGAAAAGATTGAAGATCTAAATGAACAGTTAATAGATAGCCTAACAACTATTGAAGAAAACACCAAAGAAAGTAAACAATTAGATGAAGAACTTATGCAAGCAAATATGAAGATCTTGGAGTTGGAAAACATCAAGAAAAAGATAGAATCTAAATTGACAGAAGCAAAGAATCATATTGAAAAACTACACACAAGTTCTGATCTAATTCAATCAAAAATCTATACACAAAAGTTAAGAGGAGATACTACTGGTGTTGGATACAGTGTCACACAAAGTGAAGCCAATACAATACAAGAGAGTAAGAAAGTACAAGAAAAATCTACAGAAGTAAAGGCTACTGAGAATCTAATAGAAGCTAGAGTAAAATAATCTAAAGATGAGCACAAGATAGTTAACAAAAATTGTTATGCCTATAACAAGCACAGACATTTGGCAAGAGATTGTAAAGAGGTAGGAGCCTTCAATGGTTATTGTTACTCTTGTAATAAATTTGTTCATAGGGCTATGCATTGCAAAACTAGTCAGAGAAATCAATCACGGTAGAACCAAAGGAACTTGACTCAATGCAATAAGAGAAATCAACCTCAGAGAAACTATCAGAATGTTACATGTCAGATATGTAACTATAATGGACACACATGAAAGTAGTGCAATATGGTAAACAATATCAATAGACATCCAATCATCTACCACTCATATAACAAAGCTGGATGTATCTCAAGGTTTTACAGATCCATAACACAAAGACAAGAAAATCCTAAAGGATCATTATTTGAAGAATTTGGTGAAGTCAAGTTTGTAAAAGCTATAGAAGATTCAGGAAAAATATGGGTTGAATTAAAGAAAGATGATGATGTTACCAAGGTAGTAGATGCATCCGTAGTGGATGCAACTTCTACTTCTAGTTAGATGGCCCTCATGGTCATAGGGGGAGCTATTCAAGCTCTAAACCTCTGCATGACTGGTATACTCACCTCTGAGTATGCGCCTATGGATTCATGTATTTGGTCACAAGTTGATATAGTATGCATGGATGCACAACTTGTACTTCAACAAAAGAAAAGATTGAAATTCTCAATGAAACCCACGCTACATCAATAAACATTAAATGCAGTGACTTATATATAAGCCAGTAAAAGATCTTATATCTTCACTTTGCATTCGAGATTGAGCATTTAGATAGCACAGGAAGTGTTGAAGGATATCCATTGTTTGGTTTGAAAAATGAGTTGAAGTTGAAATGGAACCCTAGCACGGATGCGTCATTTCAGAACTCCAGCAAAATGCTACTTAAGAAATCAATAAGTAAGTATGGAAACCCCTGTAGTCTTTGACATCACCGAAAGGAAAAGATTCATGTTTAAAAAGCATCCATTCAAGTCAGTGCAAGATGATGTAGGAGGGACATTCTCCAAGACTCCGTTAGGAGTCGTGCATGTAGAGGACATACACCCTTACATCTACTATAAGAAGGAGTCTGTGGGTGACAACAAGATAACAACGCTAATGGCATCAATGATGAAACTGAATTACTCATTCAAGGATGAATACTCACATCTCACTAATAACTCTATTTTTGAGTATATAAATGCGCATGAGTTCTATGAAATAGAATGGGTTAAAAATCTACTCAGTAGGATTCATGATGATCTATTTTGGATTGGTGAAGATCCTGTTCACATTACTGCTAACCTCATTCATGAGACGACTGGAGTCTCTAAGGTTGGACCTGTTCTTCCTACTGGAAAGGATGTAAAGAAATAGGTTGAGGATGAACGATTATCTAGAAGTGATAGGCATGAGATTACTGTTGATCCCATTATGGAAGAAGACATTAAACTTATCACCATGATACTTGGTTAGTAGTTTCAGCACACAAGAAAACTTAATAGTGTATTCACAACTATAGTTCTGGCAGCAATAAGGATGGCAAGAGATAACACATAATATAATCTTTGTGAGATATTGCATGCACAACTAATTGAGAAAATTAAAGCTATCAAGCACGAAAGGAGAAAAATATTCAGATTTGGCTCATTGATTATCTACTTATACTTCCACATTGTTGGTAAGGTCTCTAATCTATACCTAGATAGGAGAAAACCTACTATGTCTCAAATTGCATTAAATGCTTCATCAAAAAGTAGTGTAAAGGACTCTATGGATATGGAGATCAGGACATTCAAGATCAAGATGTAGAAGAGGTTTAAAATACCAGAGAAGATAGTTGAAAAATACAAAGACACCATATGCTTCATGGTGGAAACTAACTATACTTGCATGGAAGCAGTTGAGCCAAGAACCAAATGGATTCATCCATTTGGTTATGAAGTAGAAGAACATGTTTTAGAAGGATATGCACAAGTTCTTTTATCTGCACCTAAAGATCCAAAAGAGCCTAGGTGGGGCACATACAAAGAGAAGAAAAATCAAGTTGATTTTGTCTTATACAGTGTAGATAATAAGAGGAAGACATCAAGGATTACATCAAACATCCTGAGAGTTCATAGTGTAACACAAGAAGACCTAGATAAAGCAAGGGAAGCTAAAATTGCAAGATAACTCAAGAAAACACCTAGAGAAGTCGATATAGATAAATCAGATGATATCCACAAGAAGAAAAAGAAGTCTGATGAAGGTACATCTCTGGCCTCTACTACTATTGACCTAGAATCCTGTCCACCTTTAGTACAAAGCAAATTGACTAGGAGAAGGAAGAAAGTTCCTACAAGCCCCCATCCTCAAGGACAACACGAAGCAAAGTAAATAATACTCAAGCCCCTCCTGAGGTAGGATTCATACCTAGTCTTGAGATCTTAAGGAACATAATCATTAATAAAGGAAGACTAGATTCAATTACAAATATCTATGACAAGTACCAAGAGATAGAAAAATCAGAAATACATTTTATGATTATATCTCATATGATCAAGTTTAAAGGGTCAATTTTGGAACTCAAGACAATCATTCTAGACAAAGTATGGAACATACTAGACTTATTGAAAAGACAAGAAATAGAAGAAGAAATGAGGATTAGAGAAGAAACATTAGACAATATTCTCCCTCTTGCTCACATGATGAGAAGGCAATACTGTTAGATTTGGTAAAACCTCATCTAAGAACCAAAACAAGATCTCTTCACATTATGAACAAAGAGTAGGAGTTGGTTGGCAAAGAGACTGAAAGAACATTCAAGAAAGTTTTTTTGGACAGACACATGTATCCATCAACAACGTCTATAGTTAAAGTGACTCTAGTTTCTTCTAAACAAGAAAAAGAACCAAAGACTCTTAATGTACCTATGACAGGTCCCCAGGATTCTGTGTGAAAAGTTCCATCACCCTTTGACATAGTCAAAGATTTAGATGAAACCATTGTGATCAATGATGTTAAGATAACAATGACAGCTTCAAAAAATGACTTAAAAAAATTTGAAAAATCATTTGTCAGCACTAAGGAAGCAAAGAAAGTATGCATTGATAATTCTCCCTTGCAGCAAGATGAAGTTATTTCTGAAGATTCAACAGATTTGAATAATGAGGAAGGTAATCAATCAAACGAACCACCCTCTATGGAGATCCCAGTGAAAAGTGAATGTGTGGATGTTAGTCAAAATGATATATTCACGCCATCTATCAGACCATCAATATCATTGTTGTCAAGTTTGACCCCTGACTCAGTAAACCTAGATGCATGGGGAGAAGAAGACTTGATCAAAATCAGTGTATTAGCCATGGAGAAAGCCAAAGAGAAACAAGTTATGAGAAATCCTCTCTTTCTTGAGTCAATAAACATCTTGAACAGCCTAGTGCCAATAGAGAAGAGATTGGCAAATATTCAGTTAGTTGATGATGTCGATTGCATATTGACAAGCTTGAAAGAAAAATTCACAAATCTAGTAGATTCAACAACTAAAAATACAAAGGGTGAGTACAAAAAGGGAAGATTGGATGAACTAATCAAGAAATTTTCATTAGATCTCAACTCATTGAAGATTGGTCAAACAATTCTGAAAGAGTTAGTAGAAAAAGGAAGGAAGGTGATAGCCAATTGTATGTGTTGGTTGTATTTCCTATTTTTGTTGGTTTTCCTCGTTCCTTGTCTTTCCCTCTGTAAAATTTTAGGTGTTCATGTCTAAGCCTTGCCAAAATTGCAAAAACCCTGAAAAAACCTAAGCATCCAAGTGTTAAACGCTGAACTTTAAACCCTAGGTCATGTCTTATGTTTCACTGTTGCCTTTTCAAAGCACTTAAGACATGTGTTTTAAAGTTAAGTCACCTCGTCGCGTTACCCCGGCCGAATATTCCAAGGCTCTTCCCGAATTTGCTTTTCCTTTGTGTCACATGGTCTCGATATAAATCAGAATATTCCTTCAGTGTTCTAAGACTCAGCGATTTCCTTTTAGTCGGGTTGTCGCGAGAAATTCATGTTATAAGATTTATAAAAGATGGGACCCACTGCTCAGTCAGGTGATCACGAAAGAAATCAATAGTTAAGAAAAAGGTCCTCAGACTTCGCGATTACTTCATGTCGCATTGTCGCCAGGTCAAGCCAAGGTTCACGGTTAAGTTTTCCTTCAGTCGCGTGGTCTCAGAATAGAATGGCGGTTAAGAGTTAGCAGCTCAGACTACGCGACCTACCATTTGCGGTTTGCGACATTGCTCAGTCGGGATGTCGCCAGAGCAGGAATAATGTTTCAGTTTCCCATTGTGCATCAAGTAAACCAGTAAGCTGGTGACATCTGTCATAATGTAAGTGGATTGTCGGGAGGTCGCCAGAAGAAAGAAAAGGATTAAGCGATTACGAGACTAAGGTGCTTTTACCTTTATCGCAAGGTCTCAGAATGATTTAAGGGCATGCAAAAATATTAAACAATTACGCGACAGCTGTCAGATGATAAAGACATTATCAGAGGAATTGGAGGCAAAGCCTAAGGTTGTGTATGTGCCTGCACAACCACCACCTACGCAAATAGAAGACAATCCTAAGTCACAAGAGGCTATGGAACAAAAGGTGGATGAAGAAAAGGGAAGTGAAATAGCATTGAAACCACTAAAAGGCATATTACAACATAGGATTGAGATCCTCAAAGATAAGGCTGATGTTGTAATCAATACTTATAATAAATTGCCTATATTGCATGGTGAGGTATTGAGGTACCTTCTAATTCTAAATCCATACTTCACAAAGTGGTCTGCTAGGGAAAGTTTATTTGAGAAATTGTCATCTCTACAGACCATAAGGCCTGACTTTCCTCCAATAGTCACAGAGGTGGAAGATGAGATTAAAAGGATAAATATTTTTCTCTCATTATTCAAAGGAAAATTGAACCAAATAGAGGCTAAATTAAGTCTCTTTTCAGCTGATTTCAATAGGTTTATTCCTGCCTTGAAAGGAGAAGATGACTAGGTGAAAGCTATAGATGCCAGGAGGAATGAGTTTGACACCAAGATGCCTAGTGAAGAGGCTTTTATTTTGGGAACTGAGGTTCATATAGATGGATTTAATTTAATATTGGATGAGGCATTCAAGGCTGAAACAGATATCAACAAGTTCCTACTTGATGTCAAGAACATCACTGATGTGAGATGGGACAGACAAAAGGTACAGGTATAAAGCACTCAAGAATTCAATTGGCCGACAGATGATGAAGTAAAGGCATGGGAATTCATGACAAAACTGAAGAAAAAGAAGCCTATGCTAGAGGAGGAAATTTTGGACGATGAGTGAGGTAAACACTTGGCGCTGCACTGTTCATAGACAAGATGGACGGTTATTTAAAAAGGAGATATAGGTGAGCAGGCGAGAACAACTATTAGGACTCGACATAACTACACCAGCTACCATCTACAAATCAGATTGCAGTCGCCAGGTTGGGTGAAGAACAAGAGATATCTGATTTTACCTTTTTTGACTCAGTCACTTCACCGCTTCTTCTCTCTCTCTTTTGTCTCTCTTGTAACTTTAGGGTTAGGGTTTTGAGACCATCCGAAGCTTGTTGCATCCATAGCGATTCTAAGATGGTCTAAATTCTATATATAGCAGAAGAATTGTAATAGTTAGAGGTCTTTGATATTGGAACATTTTTTGGAGAAGAGATAATATACTACAGAATTCAGATATTCTGGCTTGTGTCTATCTTTTAGAAGTTGTGTAATCTCTCATGTATGAAAGGATGGATCTTATAAATAACATACGGTGCAATTTTACTCTTCTCTCTTGCTGTCTCTTTTTCTTTGTATGTGCTCTTCTATGTTAAGTTTACAAGGTATTCTGAACATACTGGTTATAAGGTAACCATTTAATTATTTGCAAGTTTCTTTCAAGGAAAGAATTAAATGTTGTAAGTGATTTCAAGAAGCATACTACTTTGTTTAAGGATTTGATACAATAGATTTGAGGTGATAGGATAACTTGTAAGGCAATTTATCTGACTTGCATGTGAACTGTAAGGCAGTTTACTATGTTTTATTTATATGATATCTTAGCTTATATTTGACTCTATAGCCCAAAGGATAGGCACTGGTTCAGAAAGCAGTCTGATAACCTATCTATGTCTGAGATATTCCAAGTTATCAAAACCAAATCAAT
>MU225126.1:1134239-1148602 GCA_018584345.1 Thuja plicata
TCCAGACCCTCTTCATAGAAATTCAGTCCATTTTTGCAATGAGGAGACTTGGTGTGAAGCTTGTGATGCCCCTCATAACCCTAATTTTTGTGTCATTTCCCAAGATCTAAAAGCAAATGAGGAACAATAAAATGATGAAGGGGAATAGTGTGATTACAGTATGACTAACACTTACTCATGCCATGATACCGATTCAAACAGTGAAGAGGAAAATCATGATTCATATGTTTCACAAACAAGGGTTGAGGCTCACCATCAACAAGTCCTATCTGACAGTGAAGTGGATGAAAATGAAGATGATATTAGATGCTATTCTCAGAATAGCCAAGAAATTCCACTCATAAGGAAAGCTTCAGATGAAGAGAAGGCTAGAATCACTGCTGAGTTAGTGAACAAAGCTAGAAGCAATTACCATTTGAGAAACAGGGTTGTAGGTGGAACTGGTGGCCAACCCTCAGGTGTTTTCATAAAGGATAATAAACCTGGCTCACAATATGTTCCAAAAAAAGAAGAACCTAGAGAAAATGCAAATAAACATAAGGTCAAGGTCATCACAAAAACTATGCAGTCAAATCTTGCACAAGATGAAGGTGAAAAGGCTCAAGAAAAAACTGTTCATGTGCAAAAAATAGAAAATAAAAGGTTGAAAGAACCGTTGCAAAAGAGACATAATGAACAAAATGATGATATTATTGATAAGTCAAAACTTTCAGATGTTTGTTATACTCCGGTTGACATAGGTCAATGTTTGTCTCAGATGACAGTTAAGGTACCATTTCTGGAAATGATGAGGATCAAAGAACATGAAGAAAAGGTGATGTCATTGTTAAACAGTGTACCTACAATAACATTTCAAAATCTAGCGGATGTATCTGAGATACCACCTGTTTTGGGAAATGAGGATGAGATGTTAACATCTGAGATTCCTCAGATATTCTTGAATGCAACTTCTTCCCCAAAGGTGGTTGACCCATTCTTTCTCTCATTAATAATCAATGATAAAATGCTCAAGAATTGTATGATTGATTTAGGAGCTTCAAAGCCATGCCTGTTGAGATCATGAAGAAAATGGGCTTACAAGTTGACACACCTCATGGCAGGTGTAGAGCTATGGATTCCAGGGAAGTCCCTATAATTGGTACAATTGAGGCCATGCCCTACAGACTGGCACTATGCCCTGATGTAGTGATGACAATGAATGTTCTTGTGGTTGATATACCACCTCATTATGGCATGTTATTATCAAGAAAGTGGAGTGCATCAAAGGGAGGGAGTATACAAAATGATTTGTCATTTTCTACTTTCAATATTGCTGGGGAAAATGTCAATGTTTCGAGAGAGAGCCGAACTCCCCACATGATAGAAAGGTATGAGGATACTCATATCAACTGTTGCATTGACATAGATATGGAAAATTTCAGGATGCAACAGGATGAAAAGAAGGATCAAGGAGTTGATTCTTTAAGCAAAGAATTAATCTTACAAGAGGATGGGATATGGAAAATGTATTTTGATGGTTCTTGCTCTAAAGAAGGATCTGGAGCAGGAGTATTATTGATATCCCCATCAGGAACAACTTTTAAGTACTCATTTCTACTAGCTTTTTAGTGTACTAATAATACTGCAGAGTATGAGGCCTTATTTTTAGGACTTGAAATTGCTATCAAACATGGTATTAAATGTTTAAAGGTTTATGGTGATTCTGAGTTGGTGGTAGCACAAGTCTGATCCAAATATGCTATGAAGAATGATAGATTGAAAATGTACAAGCATGCTATTTGGGATCAGCTTGAGATGTTTGATGCTTTTAATATAACTTGGTTAGAAAGGTCAAAAAATATTATGGCTGATTTTCTAGCAAATGTTGCTTTGAAAAATGATGATTTGCCCTTACATGGAGTATCAATACTCGAAGTAAAAACAAGACCAGTTGTCCCAGATAATATCTATAACTGGCAAGTGTTCCAAGATGACCAAGACATTCTAAGGTTCATGCAATGTTTAGATCAATATGAAAACCAGAGCATAGATTGCAGTTCCTTGTTAGAATCAGATAATGGAAAAGATTACATCTTTGGAAATGAAGTTGTTCAATTGAGTTCTAATAAGATTCCTAGGGGATTGGTTGAACTTGAGGCATTGTTTGTTAGTAAACAGAATGATTCAGCGAAGATAAGCAATGCCAATGTTGAGGATTTGGAGGAAGTAAATTTAGGATCAGAAAATAGTCCTCAAATAGTTTGTATAGGAAAAGGTTTGGACTCTCATGTAAGAATAAACCTAATAAAGTTGCTAAGAAAGTACAAGCATGTTTTTTCTTGGTCATATGAGGACTTGAAGGCATATAAAGAGGAACTTTTCCAACATGAGATTCCTCTGAAATCAGATATCAAGCCATTCAAACAAAAATAAAGACCCATTAACCCCTTGTTGGCCCCCAAAATGCAGTAGGAATTGATGAAACTCAAGGATGCTGGGATAATTCAACCTATTCGGCATTCAACATGGGTGTCTAATCTAGTGCCAGTAAGAAAGAAGAATGGTGATATCAGATTATGTGTTGATTTCAGGAATCTGAATATTGCTTCTTTAAAAGATAATTATTCATTACCTAACATGGAAGCAATGTTGCACAAAGTGACTAGTTGTGAATTACTGTCAATGATGGATGTTTTTTCCAGTTACAACCAGGTTCTTGTCAAGGAGTCAGAACAATATAAGACTGTATTTACTACTACTTGGGGAACATATGTCTATATCAGAATGCCTTTTGGTCTGATAAATGCTGGTGCAACTTTTCAAAGAGCCATGGATGTTTCTTTCAAAGAGTTTATTGATTTGTTCATGGTGGTATACCAAGATGACTTAACTGCATATTCTAAGAGGGCTGATGATCATTGTGATCATTTGGGTAAGGTTTTTTATAAAGCATTAGAGTATGGTGTTTCTTTAAACCCTAAGAAATGCCACTTTGTAGTTAAGGAGGGAAAATTGCTTGGGCATATAGTGTTCAGAGAAGGGGTAAGAATAGACCCTGAACGAGTGGAAGCAATTCAGAAGGTTGCTGCTCCCAAAAATTTGAAAGGTGTACAACCTTTCTTAGGAAAGATTAATTTTGTCAGAAGATTTGTTGCTAAATTTGCTGAAATAGTCAAGCCTATTGTAAAGTTGCTTAAATAAGATACTAAGTTTGTTTGGAATGATGAGGCTCAACAAGCTTTTGAAAGGATAAAGAAAGCAGTGCAGGAAACTCCAGTGTTGAAATCTCTGGATTACACTAAGCCTTTCTCCCTGTTTTCATTTGCATCATTTCATACAATTGTTGCAATCTTGCTTCAGAAAGATGAGCAAGGATTTGAACACCCCATAGCCTTTTACAGTAAATCCTTGCAGGCTGCAGAACTTAATTATGAAATCATGGAGAAACAAGCTTATGCATTGGTCAGGGCTGTGAAGTCTTTTAGGCCTTACTTGGTATGTGTCAAGGTGCAGGCCTATGTTCCACATTCAACAGTCAAAGATATCCTTACTCAGTCAGAGGTCACTGGTAAGAGATGTAAGTGGATTACAAGAATCCAGGAATTCAATTTGGAAATCAACATCACCAAATTGGTAAGAGGCCAAGACTTGTCTAAGCTAATGACAGAGGAAAACTTGGACTTAGTACAAACAAATCAAACAGAGGCACAATATCAAACCATTACAAGTATAGAGAGACAACCATATTTCACTGATATTGTGTTCTTCCTTAAAAATGCCAAATGTCCTGATCATTTGTCTGATAATCAGAAGAGGAGTTTGAAGTTACAAGCTCAAAGATATGTTTTTATTCAGGGAGATTTGTTCTGGAAAGATAAAAATGGTGTTTTATTGCTATGTCTGGACAAGTATCAAGCTGAGAAGGTCCTAATTGAGGTGCATGAAGGAGAATGTGGAGGTCACTTTTTTGCTAAGACTACTGCCCATAAGATTTTGAGGGAAGGATATTATTGGCCTACTCTTTTCAAAGACACTTATGCACATGTTAGGAAATGTGAACCATGTCAGAGGTTCTGCAATAAATTAAAATTTGCAGGTGCTCTGTTGCTTAACCCAGTGAGTACTGAAGCTCATTTTGCTGTATGGGGTATTGATTTTATTGGTGAATTTCAGGAAAAGTCTAGTGCAGGGCACAGCTGGATTTTAGTGGCCACAGATTACTTTACTAAATGGATTGAGGCTATTCCCACAAAGAAAGCAACTAGTAAGGTGGTTACTGAATTCCTGCTAGAAAACATTTTGACCAGATTTGGTGTGCCAAATAAATTAGTCATGGACAATGCTATGAGCTTCAGATCAGAAGAAATGACAAGTTTCTGTGAGCAGTATGGGATTACAATATCATATTCATCCCCATATCATCCACAGGCCAATGGACAAGCTGAGTCTAGTAACAAAAGTATTTTGAAAATATTGAAAAGGACTCTGGAACAGAACAAGAGGACATGGCACACAAAATTAAGATTAGCCCTTTGGGCTGATAGAATAACACTTAAGAAGGCAACTGGTCAATCACCTTTTGAGTTGGTGTATGGTTTGCAAGCAAGGTTACCTATTAAAAATTTATTGCCCATTTGCCAATATATACAAGAGGAACATTTAGATGTTTCTAATAATATGCAAAATAGAATCATGCAGCTGAATGAATTGGATGAAATGAGAAGGAATAGTCAGAAATAAAATATGAAGCTGCAGCAGCAAATGAAATATCTATTTGACAGGAGGGCTACTGAGAGAAAGTTCAAAATTGATGATTTGGTCCTTCAGTGGAATGCAAGGGCCGAAGATAAAGGCAAGCATAAGAAGTTTGAGTCTTTGTGGCTAGGGCCATTCATTATTGCAGAAAAAATTGGCAAAGACTCATACTTATTGAAGAATATGGATAGAGATCTTTTTGAGTTGCCTGTGCATGAGCATTTTTTGAAGCCTTTCTTTGAGTAAAGGTCCATGGTGCACAAGCAAGTAGGTATTATATTCTTATTTCCTTATCCCTTGTTTGTAAATTTCTGTATATATTTCCCTTTCTGATTTAGGGTTTTGCTCTATGTGAGGTGGTCTGCAACTAGAGATTCTGTGGTTCTTTGTCATAAACTAAGTTTAGCCAATCCGTAATCAGAGCCACTGTTGGTTGTATTTCCTATTTTTTCTAGTTTTCCTCATTCCTTGTCTTGCCCTCTATAAAATTTTAGGTGTTCATGTCTAAGCCTTGCCAAAATTGCAAAAACCCTGAAAAACCCTAAGTATCCAAGTGTTAAACGCTGAACTTTAAACCCTAGGTCATGTCTTATGTTTCACTGTTGCTTTTTCAAATCACTTAAGACATGTGTTTTAAAGTTAAGTCACCTCGTTGCATTACCCCAGCCAAATATTCCAAGGCTCTTCCCGACTTTTCTTTTCCTTTGTGTTGCGTGGTCTCGATATAAATCATAATATTCCTTCAGTGTTCCGAGACTCAGCGATTTCCTTTTAGTCGGGTTGTCGTGAGAACTTCATGTTATAAGATTTATAAAAGATGAGACCCACTGCTCAGTCGGGTGATTGCAGAAGAAATCAACAATTAAGAAAAAGGTCCTCAGACTTCGTGATTACTTCATGTCGCGTTGTTGCTAGGTCAAGCCAAGGTTCATGGTTAAGTTTTTCTTCAGTCGCGTGGTCTCGAAATAGAATGGCAGTTAAGAGTTAGCAGCTCAGACTACATGACTAACCGTTTGAGGTTTGCGGCATTGCTCAGTCGGGATGTCGCCAGAACAGGAATAATGTTTCAGTTTCCCATTGTGCATCAAGTAAACCAGTAAGCTGGTGACATCTGTCATAATGTAAGTGGATTGTCGGGAGGTCACTAGAAGAAAGAAAAGGATTAAGCAATTATGAGACTAAGGTGCTTTGCCCTTTGTCGCAAGGTCTCAGAATGATTTAAGGGCATGCGGAAATATTAAGCGATTACGCGATAGCCATCAGATGATAAAGACATTATCAGAGGAATTGGAGGCAAAGCCTGAGGTTGTGTATGTGCCTACACAACCACCACCTATGCAAATAGAAGACAAGCCTAAGTAAGAAGAGGCTGTGGAACAAAAGGTGGATGAAGAAAAGGGAAGTGCAATAGCATTGAAACCACTAAAAGGCATATTACAACATAGGATTGAGATCCTCAAAGATAAGGCTGATGTTGTAATCAATACTTATAATAAATTGCCTATATTGCATGCTGAGGTATTGAGGTACCTTCTAATTCTAAACCCATACTTCAGAAAGTGGTCTGCTAGGGCAAGTTTATTTGAGAAATTGTCATCTCTACAGACCATAAGGCCTGAATTTCCTCCAATAGTCACAGAGGTGGAAGATGAGATTAAAAGGATAAATATTTTGCTCTCATTATTCAAAGGAAAATTGAACCAAATAGAGGCTAAATTAAGTCTCTTTTCAGCTGATTTCAATAGGTTTATTCCTTCCTTGAAAGGAGAAGATGACCAGGTGAAATCTATAGATGCTTGGAGGAATGAGTTTGACACCAAGATGCCTAGTGAAGAGGCTTTTCTTTTGGGAACTGAGGTTCATATAGATGGATTTAATTTAATATTGGATGAGGCATTCAAGGATGAAACAGATATCAACAAGTTCCTACTTGATGTCAAGAACATCACTGATGTGAGATGGGACAGACAAAAGGTACAGGTACAAAGCACTCAAGAGTTCAATTGGCTGACAGATGATGAATTAAAGGCATGGGAAGTCATGACAACACCGAAGAAAAAGAATCCTGTGCCAGAGGAGGAAATTTTGGACGATGAGTCAGGTAAACACTTGGCACTGCACTGTTCATAGACAAGATGGATGATTATTTCAAAAGGAGATGTAGGTGAGCAGGCAAGAACAACTATCAGGACTTGGCATAACTACACCAGCTACCATCTACAAATCAGATTGCAATCGCCAGGTCGGGTGAAGAAGAAGAGATATCTGATTTTACCTTTTTTGACTCAGTCACTTCACCGCTTCTTCTCTCTCTCTTTTGTCTCTCTTGTAACTTTAGGGTTAGGGTTTTGGGACCATCCGAAGCTTGTTGCATCCTTAGGAATTCCAAGATGGTCTAAATTCTATATATAGCAGAAGAATTGTAATAGTTAGAGGTCTTTGATATTGGAACATTTTTTGGAGAAGAGATAATATACTACAGAATTCATATATTCTGGCTTGTGTCTATCTTTTGGGAGTTGTGTAATCTCTCATGTATGAAAGGCTGGATCTTATAAATAATATACGGTGCAATTTTACTCTTCTCTCTTGCTGTCTCTTTTTCTTTGTATGTGGTCTTCTATGTTAAGTTTACAAGGTATTCTGAACATACTGGTTATAAGGTAACCATTTAATTATTTGCAAGTTTCTTTCAAGGAAAGAATTAAATGTTGTAAGTGATTTCAAGGAGCATACTACTTTGTTTAAGGATTTGATACAATAGATTTGAGGTGACAGGATAACTTGTAAGGCAATTTATCTGAGTTGCATGTGAACTGTAAGGTAGTTTACTGTGTTTTATTTATATGATATCTTAGCTTATATTTGACTCTATAGCCCAAAGGATAGGCACTGGTTCAGAAAGCAGTCTGATAACCTATCTATGTCTGAGATATTCCAAGTTATCAAAACCAAATCAATTAAAATACTCTGTTACTAAGAACAAACAAACTGAATTTGTTAAGGACCTCCGTCAGCAGGACACTGTCCATATTGTTGATTCCTTGAAGAGTGAATCTATTAGGTTGTCCCTCCTATAAAGAAAAGGAAGAAGGATGAGAATCCTTGTATCACTGTTTATTGTTATGTTTATAACTATGATTTGTATGGTAATATCTTGTTTATGGTTATGCTTGGTCATTTGCAAGATAATTCATAAGTTGGTTCAGTAAAGATACATAGCTAATCAGTGTCCACATTAACAAATACTGTATAAACAGTAATCTTAAGAGGTAAAACCTGCCTGAGTATTTGTGGAGCTCAAAAATGAAGAAGGACCTTATCTAGTCCTTAGCAATTAGGATTTTTTTGTCTCTGAATTAGTATTAGAGGATTCAGTATTCAAATAGACATTTCAAGCATTGTGGTTCATACAAGAAAAATTGCTAACAGTATGGACAGAGGAAAACTCACTTCTGAGCACATCAAGAAGATTGAGGAAGAAGAAATCTTGGTTGAAAACATTAGGAAATTAGTTGAAACATCCTCCCAAGACATAAATATCTGGAACAAAATCTATCAAGGGTAGATAGACAAGATTGAAAAAGACAAGATAGAGATTAGCAAGATAAGGACTAGGCAAACCCAACTAAGAAATGCACTTGCGCCCTCCTTAGTAGTATTAAATCAAAACATCAAACAGATTAATGCAACTATTATTACATATGTTTAAGGCCCCTACATGGATCTGACAAAAATGGGGAAGCTCACATATGCATTATGCGCCCATCTTCAGACTATTGATGCACTCAAGGCATTCTGGTAGCAAGAAATCAAGAGTCTTCAGATTGCATACCCAGATGTATACTCAGAGTAAGTACTTAGGGAATTTACTTTTTGGCACCTTTGTCATTAATTTCAAAGGGTGAGTAGTGTATATAAAGGAGTATGAAAAATATATCCGGAGGTATGATGTACGGTAAAGTTATAGTTTTTGTTGTTAAGTCAAAGTATATGTAACTTGGCCAAATTCCTTTGTTTCCATTAATGACAAAGGGGGAGATTGTTGGTAATTTGACACTCAAGGTTTATATGACTAATTTTGTGTTGTCATTATGGAAACAAATTCATATGAAGTTTTGACAAATAAGTTCACAAACTTTGAAGATCAAAATTTGGCTAAGTATAGAAGACATAACAAAACAAAGATATACAGTTGATCAGTGCACCAGCGCACATGCATACAATAGATTTGTACTATTCACCCTTACACTTAATATTTATGATATGTTACTAAGATGATTCTATATATGCATGGTAAGATATGATAGTACATAGAAGCTACAACAAGTTCAAGTGCCACTAGCAGTTCAGAAAATAGAGCATGAAGCCGACTTCAGATTTTGATTAGCGTATAATATTTTTTTTGTAATGGCCATGCACCTATTGTAATATGTTTGTAATTATATCTTTAACACTCATGTGAACATGCTTAATCCAATTCATTTGGAAGTGTTATGTATGTTGTTTTTGGGCTGACTAAGGTCTTCTTTTTGGTCTCATCTATTCAGGCATGTATATATACTTGACATGCAATTTTGTATTATGTGAGAGAGTGAAAATATGTAGAAAAGATATCCAGAATAATAGTACAAACACATCAGTATGAGATAAATCTCTTTGAGAGATTAGTGCATCAGCCCATAAACGGAACTGATCAGAAAACTATGTTACAACAACATTTGATCTTTTGATATAGTATATATCTATTATCTGAAGGTTGTAGCCTTTATCCTATTGAGGAGTGAGCTCTGGTAGTGAGCCATTTACCTTTAATAGGCTTTTGTAAAGAATCCTAATAGGGTCATTGTACTTGCATTGTAAAGATTGCTCCTAACAGGGAAAAGGAACTCTAACAAGTTTATAAGTCTAGTACAATCATTTGTGGCTACTAATTCCAACTAGGGTTTTCCTCTGATCAAGGTTTCCCTGTAAACATATCTTGTGTTATGTTTCATTTTTTTATCTATTTTATTTAAGTTTCAAGTTTCTGAAATTAAGACAAGTGACAAACACTGATCCCCCCCTCTCAGTGTTTCTAACACTAACATGGCTAGGTCTCCTAATAGGGACAATATACTTTGAGTTCATATTTGTTGTTACCATCCCTATCAAGGTTTTCCCTTGGCCAGGGTTTCATCAACAAAAAAATCATGGTATCATGAGTTATGTGGTTTCTATTTATGTTCTTTTCATCTTAGTATTTATCTAGTTAAGTTGGAATTTATTAAGTTCATGTTTAAAGTGTTGTAATACTGATTCACCCCTGCCTCTTGGTATTACTTTATCCTAATAATTGGTTTTAGAGATTTTGGCCCTTGGAGAGAAATCTTAGCAGCTCAAGGGATATCAAAATAGATTTTCAAAGTTTGGAGGAAAACTTTGAAGCAACACTTGAAGACATTGATAAGACTAAAGTAGAGAATGGTGACTTGAAATTGAAATTGAGAAGAGCAGAGGGATTCATCAAGAAACTAAAAAAACAAGTTAAAATTTCTAGAAATTAGAGACAAGATCTTATGGATAAGGTAAAAGAGGATTCATAAATTTATACTTCATATCAGATAAAATAGCTTGAATAAGAGAAAGATAATTTCAAGCTTAATCATGAAACTACTTCCCTTCATATGGCTAATGAGTTTGGTGCAGGAGAACCTAAGTAAGGCTATATGGTAACCTAGGGCTTCTAGTTATATTTTTCTGCTAGTGGTCTAAGCCAAGCCACTAGTGAAATAATAGGACTAGATAGGTCCTAAGGTGTGTTGATTTGGTTAGAAGACCAAACTAGATCATTTAATATTTAGGAAGCAATGGTTTGTCCAATTTAGGTAAGTGTTCCAAGAATGGTGGAACCATGGATTTTATGCTTGTTAGAGTATAGGAGAGCTATTTTGAGGTCTGACAAGAATAATAATGCATTTGGATAAGTTTAATAGTGTGTTTCCCAAGTTTGAGTGCAAGAATACAAAAGTTGTAAAAGTTGTCAATGTTGTCATTGACAACATTTCTTGCAATTATGCATCTTCAAGATTTTTTTTTTAGAACTGTTGGAAACAGTTGGATTTGTGCCATGGTAAAATATATAAGGCCTCCCCTGACCTATTTTTGGGGTTGGATGAAGTTTGGAAGTAAGTGTACGGACTGAGTAATAGAAAGATTGGTTACAGTTGAGCATTTTGTACATATTTTAGGTTTTAATGGATTGAGCTCTGCACTGTGACTTATGCATGAGGAATCTTATGTAATTAATTTATTCTTCATGTGATTAGTTAGTGTGTTTGTTCTCATTTCATTTATTTTTTAAATACTTTTGTTATGTGCACTATTTTTTATTTGAACCAGATAGTTTTTGTAAATTGGGTCATAGCTCATCATTCCATCGTGGCACTTGTATGGGCTCTTGGGATGGGTGAGGTGACTCCTTGTACTATATGTGTGGAGAAGGTTGGGACCTAGAAATATTGTTTTGTATTTTTGTAGTGATGTCATAGGAGATCTATAATTACATGGCTAGGGATCATAGTGAATTGGAGATGCAATATGAGTGATTGAAAGAATTGGTTGCTTCAATAAGAGAAGGTGGAGAGGATGAAATGTTTATGGAGAAGCCCCAAATCCAATGAGAATTTATTTTGATGAGTTCTTCATGGTGAAAACTAGAACCCTGATGGGTATGCTCAGTGTATGGTGAAACCCTTAATTATAGCCTTGAAAATAGTAACCCTCTGTATGGACAGTTTGGGAAGCAAAGAACTAGAAAATCCTTTAGGTCTTCGAAAAGGGTGTCAAAATATGGAGTTAGGTTTCTACCTTGTTAAGGATATTTTTAAGTTATATGAAAAAGGTGCCTAGTTAGGCCTAATGCTTGTAGACCTATTTTGGTGAGTTTGGACCAAGTTCCTGTACTCGTTTAGGGTTTTAGTGAAATCTAAGTTGTTATGAATTATGTTGGATGCAATTTCCTTGTTTTGGCCCTTCCACTCCACTAGTGAATAATGATAGCCTTATTGGATCACTTAGTGTGGAAGATGCAAGAAGATGATCATGGAGCATATAGATGGTTGAGTTTATTTCTTAAATTATGTTGACAAGTTGAATAGGAGTAGGATTTGAGAAGAGAATCCTAAGGTAATTAGGGTTAGTTAAGAACCCTAATATGATAGAGAAGAGGCCTTTAGAGGACCCTAGGAGAAGATAAGGTTTTGAGAAAGAATTTACATTACATAATATAGCTATCAGAGCAAGTTAAAGATTTGAGAAGTTAGTGTATGTCTTTATATACTGGGGAATCAATGGGAGAGATCAGTATGGTTACGAATGCAGAGTTAGTTAAGGATATGGGTGAGAAAAAGGAGAAGAATAGACTCCTTGAAGTGGCCCTAAATTAAATGAGGATAAAACTACAAGAAGTATTTGATTCCAAAGATAAAGGCATAGAAGGTGAAAGAGGCAAAAATATTTCTGAGGAAGATATCATCCTTGAACCAGACCCTCCTTTGAATGAGGAACCATTCTTGGAAGCCATCAAAGCACTAGGAGAAAAGGCATTAGTAAGAGTACCACTATTTAGTGAAAAACATATATAGAATTAGTAATAGAGTGGATTGAGTGGATGGAAAACCATTTTGAATGTGAAGGTGTCACAGAGGCACAAAAACTAAAAGTTCCAAAGTCAAGGCTCAGAGGAGCAACATTGACATGGTGGAAATACTTGCAAGATGAAAGGGTTAGGATGGGTAAGAAACCTATAGCTAACTTGAAAGCCATGGTGAACAAGGTAAATGAGAACTATTAGCTAAAGGAGTATGAAATTCAACTTCATAGAAAGAGATAAGGTCTGAAACAAAAGGACTTGGATGTGTCCTCTTATATAGATAAATTTCAGAAGTTATGCCTTAGGTCCAAGATTCAAGAAGAGGAACCTATCAAGGTATCAAGATACTTGGGTGGTCTAAAGTGGAACATCCAAGAGGAGATAAGTTTGTGGACTCAAAACACTATTTAGAAGTGCCACCAATTAGCTATTAAGGTGGAAGAGAGGAACATGGAGCAAGGAAACTCTAATCTTAGAGGTAGAGGTAGAGGTAGAGATCAAGGGGGTCATAGAGGTGGTTATCAAGGAAGAGGTAATGAACAAATAAATCATGGAGAGGCCAATTTGATAGAGAATTTTAGTGAAACTACTCCAAGTGGGGGTTATACCAGAGGAAGAGGTACTCAAGGAGGCTCTAGTAGAGAAAGGGGTTCACGAAGAAGCAACTCATACTTTGCAAGTATGAAATATTACAATTGTGGCCAATTGGGTCACCCTGCCTATAGGTGCCTAGATAAGCCCACTTCTTCTAACAATAACAAAATGATTTCATATTCTTGAGAGGACACAAGAAGCATCAAAACACCAAAGGTTGATCACATTGAGTCAGAGATGGGGCAAAAATTGATGTTTAGAAGGGTTCTAATTGGCCAACCAGTTAAAGATGTGCCCAAACATAGAAGAGCACTATTTAGGTTCAGATGTAAAATCCTTGGTAAAGTTGGAAAGGTGATTTTGGGTTCAGGCTCTATAGATAATATAATATTAGAGGAAGCTTTCAACAAAATAAAGTTGAAAAAGATACTGCATGTCAATCTATACAAGGTGACATGGTTGAACAAGCGCCGGAGTGTGTTGATGAATGAGTAGACTTGGGTGGATTTTTCTATTGTAGGGTACAAGGACAAGTTACTATGTGATGTACTACCTATGGATGCATGTTATCTACTCATAGGAAGGCCTTGTCAATATGATAGGGGTGTGGTGTATGATGGGAGGGAAAACTCCATATCCTTCAAGAAAGGTGATAGAACTTTCAAGATACAGTCCTTGATGGAAGAAGATGAACGAAAACCTAATACTCCTAATATCTTGTTTAAAGAAGTAGAAAGGAGTTCATAAATTCCATTAGAAATGAATGGGGTGAAGGTTATGCCATATTTCTTAAGCCTAAGAAAGAAGAGAAGCCCAAACAAGAACCATTTCCATTAGAAATCAGAGAGCTTCTTGAAAAGTACAAGTATATTGTCAGTGATGGGACTCCTACAAATTTACCTCCTAGAAGAGTAATAAGCCATAAAATTAACTTTGTACCTTGTGCATCACTACCAAATAAGGTAGAATTCAAGCTTACTCCAGACCAAAACCTAGAGGTGGCTAGAAAAGTACAGGAGCTCTTAGACCAAGGGCTAATCAAGAAGAACATCAACCCATGTGTCATACCAGTGGTCTTCGTATCCAAGAAAGGTGGTAAGTGGAGACTCTGTACTTATTCTAAAGCTATTAATAGGATCACAATTAGATACAAATTCCCAATTCCTAGGATAGAGGATTTGATGGACTATCTTGGAGGGGCAAAGTATTTCACTAAATTGGATTTGAAAAGTGGGTACCACTTGATTAGGATCAAAGAGGGGGATGAGTGGAAGATAAATTTTAAGACTATTGATAGGTTGTATGAGTGGAAAGTTATGCCTTTTGGCCTCTCAAAGGCCCCTAGCACTTTCATGAGGATCATGAATGGAGTTTTGTAGTAGTAGTGTGTGTGTGTATATAT
>MU225126.1:1148873-1160148 GCA_018584345.1 Thuja plicata
CTTAAGAGGTTGCAAGAAGATAAGTTGTCAATAAACCTTGAGAAATATGAGTTCTTCAAGCAATAAATTGTGTATTTTGGATTTTTTGTATCCCAAGGGTCATTAAAGATAGACCCAGGTAAGGAGGAGGCTATTTTAAAATGGCCTACACCAACCACTAGGACATAAGTCAGGTGCTTTCATGCGTTACCTCAGTTTTATAGAAATTTTATAAGGTATTTCTGTGGAATTTATGCACCAATGCTAGACATAATTAAGGGTGCTCTAAATACTAATTTCAGATCTTCTGATAGAGAAGAGAAAACATTTCAAATGTTTATGAAGCAAGTAGGAACACAACCTATCCCTAGACTCCCTAGTTTTGATCAACTGTTTACTTTGGAGTGTGATGTAAGTGGGTTGGCAATAGGGGGTGTGTTAAGCCAAGAAGGTAGGCCAGTAGCATTCTTCAGTGAAAAACTAAATGAATCCAAGAACAAATATTCTTCTTATGATTGGAACTATATGCTTTGATTCAGTCTCTTAGGAAGTGGAGACATTACTTGTTACCCAAAATTTTTTTGGTGTTTACTAACAACCAAGCCTTGAGCTATATAAACACACAAGAGAATCTCAGTAACAGATATTTGAAGTGGATGGAATACCTTCAAGCATTCACATTCACAATAAATAACAAGAAGAGACAATTGAACAAGGTTGCAGATGCCCTAAGCAAGAGGTTGCTAACCATTCAGGAAGTTCAGTTGAAGAGAATTGGGATAGAGATTTTCAAAGACCTCTATAATGAAGATGAAGTCTTTGATGAAGCCTATAAGGTAGGATCTGATTTTTAGAATCACTTTCATAGTTGATTTTATGATATTACCTTGCAGAATAGATTGTTGTTTAAGGGGAACCAATTGTGTCTTCCTAAGGGTTCAATGAGAGAAAATCTCATTCAGGAAAAGAATAAGGGAAGCCTTAGTGGCCATTTTGGTGTGAGTAAAACCCTAGAGTTAGTTCAAAGGTTTTACCATTGGCCAAAGGTGGCGAGAGATGTAACCAAGTATGTTGAACAGTGTGTAGTGTGCCTTAAAGGAAAAGGAGGATCTAGCAATGTAGGTTTGTATTAGCATTTTCCAATCCTTAACAGACCATGGGAGTGTGTTAGCATGGATTTTATTGTAGGGTTACCTAAGATGAAGCATGGCCATGATAGTATTTATGTTGTGGTTGACAGATTTAGTAAGATAGGTCATGTTATACATTGTGGGACGACACATGATGTCAGTAACATTGCACACTTTTTCTTTAAGGAGACTGTACAAATCCATGGACTACCCCTAAGTATTATATCAGATAGGGATGTTAAGTTCATGAGACATTTTTGGAAAACATTATGGAGTAGATTGGGTACCAAATTTTCATTTGGTTTATCTTACCGCCCTCAGATTGATGGCCAAATTGAGGTGGTTAACAGAGTGTTAGGTAACATGTTAAGGTGCCTAACCAAAGAATATGTGCAGACATGAGATGTGGTCATTCCTCAAGTGGAGTATGCATACAATGATAGTGTTAACAAAATAAAAAGTAGAAGCCCATGTGAATTTGTTTATGGGATGCACCCAAGGGGTGTATGTGAGCTTAGATATCTTGGAGCCATGCAGTACAGGAGTGGTCATATTGAAGACTTCACTCAAACCATGAAGGAGATCCAAGAATAGGTGAAGAGTACTATACTGGAGTGTACCTAAAAGTTTAAGGCCAAAGTAGATGAGAAGAGAAAATATGTTCAATTTGAGATAGGTGATTATGTTATGGCACATCTAAATAAGTCTAGGTTGCAGAAGGGAATACCTACAAAAATATAGATGAAGAGAGTGGGACATGACAATATTTTAGCCAAGTATGGGGATAATACCTATAAGGTAGATCTACCTACTGAATTGAGAATTTCACATGTCTTCAATGTGGCGGAATTGATAAAGTTTAAAGTACCTTAGACTGAGATAGATGTGAAGAGAGAACAATTTGGAAAGGATGTAGAACCAGAGGCTTTACCTCCCAATATCCAGACAGAAGAAGATAAGGTGTTGGATTCAAGGGTCAAGAGGACTAATAGACATAAGGTGTACATGGAACACCTCATCAAGTGGAGGCACAAACCAAAATAAGAGGCAACATGGGTTGCAGCTACAAATTTCAAGAAGATGGGCATTCCTGAAGACATTTTGTCCATAGGAGTGACATAGCTTTCCTTTGTGGGGAGTATGGTGCAGGAGCACCTAGGTAAGGCTAGATGGTAACCTAGGGCACCTAGTTATATTTTGTATTTAAGTGGTATTAGCCAATCCACTAGTGAAATAATAGGACTAGGGAGGTCCTAAGGTGTGTTGATTTGGTTACAAGACCAAACTAGATCAATTGATGTTTAGGAAGCAATGATTTGTCCAATTTAGGTATGTGTTCCAAGAATGGTGGAACCATGGATTTTATGATTGTTAGAGTCTAGGGGAGTTATTTTGAGGTCTAATATGTGTAATATTGCATTTGGATAAGTTTTGTAGTGTGTTGGCTAAGTTCGAGTGCAACAATCAAAAAGTTGTAAAAGTTGTCAATGTTGTCATTGACAACATTTCTTGCAATTATGCATCTCCGAGCATTTGGTTGTATAAATATCAAAAATAGTGGGATTTGTGTCATGTTCAATAAGGCCTCCCCCAACCTATGTGCGGGGTTGGATGAAGTTTGGAAGTAAATGTACGGACTGAGTTATTGAAAGATTGGTTACAGTTGAGCATTTTGTACACATTTTCAGTTTTAATGGATTGATCTATGTTAGAGTTTTCATATTATAGCTAATAATTTATTTATTTAATTATTACTCTATTATACTCTATGCTTAAGTTAACTTAGGCATCTTATTATCCTTTAGGGTTTTCAACTTTAGGGTTTTGGTATCCTTTTATAAGGATTCCCTCTTTGTATTTTATTAATTCACTTATTGGATCATAATGTAGAATAGATTATTGCATTGATTTTTTTCTCTCTCATTGGATATTCTCATTCATGGCTTCTCTTTCTTAGACCTATGATTACATGCCTCCATATCTTTTTCTCTCTTTCTGTGATAGGTGTTTGCATGCAGGGATTCTTGGCAGCTGTGGGGTTGTTCTTTGTCAACTCCAACATGGTATCAGAGCTTTAGATCTTCATGCCCCTATTTGTTATTTGAGAGGGTTTGGTCATGCTCTTTAGATCTGTGGTTTTTAAAAGCTTTTTATGTGGATTTAGGGGGGACCTTTTTTCTGGTCATTTTAGGCTCAAACAGACATCACCATTACGCTCAAAGTGCCCAAAAGCCCTAGAATCCATATACAATTTGTCCATTTTGGACAACTTGCCTCTGAGGCAAAAAAATTTTGGTTTCTAGTGTCGTATGGGCATGAAAATTGAGGAAAAAAATAAAAAAACCTCATTTTTCTAAGGTTTTTTATGCATTTAAAAACACACCCAATGAACTTTAAAAGGGCACCACTACTGGGCCACTGATGCTCCACCGCTGCCGGTCGATGCCCGACTCCCACCCTGTGGGCTCTGCCAGCCCCTCCGGCCCCACCACTAGTTTCCCTCCTTTGATGCCCCTGGCCACTCCACCATCCTCCGCTCCACCCGATGCCCACCGTCACTCCGCCTGGTGCTCCGCTCCGGCACTCCGCTCTGCCCGGTGAGTTTTTTAGCCCCGTGGGCCACCTTTCAGCCCAACAACAATCATATTGGTGCCCAAGAGCTATGATCCAACCCCCTGTGCATGTCATGCACCAAAGGGCTTATTTTTTTTAGCCCTAGGGGATTAAAACCTAAATTTTTGGAGCTTTCTGACCTCCTGGCACTGTTTTCGCTCTATCTGGAGCATACGGAGGTATTTTTCTGACTTCCTTATATTGTCAAAAATCTCTTTTCAAGAAATTTATGATGATGGAGATTGGGGTTTTGGTTTTTCCATCTTGATAGTGTTTTATGCTGTCAAAGTCTGATGTCTATTTCCTGCCTTTCAAGAGCCATATCTGGCTCATCCGGACTCTATTTTTGGCAAACAAAATATCGTCAGAAAGCTAGTTCTATGAGTTATTAAGTTGTAGGGGTCTTTTTTCCAGATTCTTCTCCAGGTTCTCTCTCCTCTAAGTTTTTCTCTTTCACACTCTGGCGGATTACTTGGGTTCTACAAGTCCTGGGATCTCTTCTTCTGATCTTCTAGCTCATTCTTCTTTCTGACTTCTGAGCATTGTATGCTTCTCTTCTGTGGCATTTTGTTTTCTATAAATGCATTGAGATAAAGTGCCTTCTTTTGCATATCTGGGATTTCAAACACCTTGTGTTTTATTTGTACTCGCACTCAGTTATAAAGTGTCATGGGGGGTTATGATGTTTTGTCTTTTGTGCTCATCCACCTTTATCAAGTGAGCGTACCTTCCACAACATTAGCCCATGCTATGTGTCGGTGACACTGCCCTTTATATTGTGCTTGTAATTTTGTTGCACTGTTGGTATTCCTAATTCTTCTTTCTATAGATGTTTCTGGCATTGTATTTTAGTGTTCCTATAACCCCTCTCCCTATTCAGCATTATGGGGGTTTTCACCTATTGGTTCTATTGTTTCCTTGGTTCGGTTGAGTGATCTACGTATTTTGTTTTTGTTCCTATGTACTAGGTGGATGTAGTGGCTAGGTACCTATGCATTTCGATGAGATGGATCATCTACTATATAGACACTTGTTCATTCCTACTTTTGGAGGTCACCTCTTCGATTGATCAACTATTCAAACTTTGTCTTCTCTACCTAGTCATGCACTATTTCAGTGGAGGTTCCAGCAGTCACTTCTAACAATGTTTACAGCTTCATGCTTCAGAGATGATTCTTTCTCTTTCTTGTTCCTTTCTTTGGGACTCTCCCTAGATTGGAGGATTTGTTTCCTTCATCTATTTTATTTCTTGTACTTGGGTACCTGATTAGGCTTAGTTGCCAGGACCCATAGTTCCTCTCATGCATTTTGTTTACATGCATCTTTTAGTCCTTTGCTTTTGAGCTTCTCCCTAAGTTACACTTAAGGAGGGGTGTTAGAGTTGTGATATTATAGCTAATAATTAGTTTATTTAATTATTAGTCTATTATACTCTACGCTTAAGTTAAAATTAGGCATCTTATTATCCTTTAGGGTTTTCACCTTTAGGGTTTCAGTATCCTTTTATAAGGATTTCCTCTTTGTATTTTATTAATTCACTTATTGGATCATAATTTAGAACAAATTATTGCATTGAGTTTTTTCTCTCTCATTGGCTTTTCTCATTCATGGATTCTCTTTCTCAGACCTGTGATTACATGCCTCCATAGATTTTTCTCTCTTTCTGTGATAGGTGTTTGCATGCATGGATTCTTGGGAGCTGTGGGGTTGTTCTTCATCAACTCCAACAATCTCTGCACTGTGACTTGTGCATGAGGAACCTTATGTAATTACTTGACTCTTCATATTATTAGTTAGTGTGTTTATTCTCATTTCATTTCTTTTGTAAATACTTTTGTTTTGTGCACTGTCATTGGTCTAAACCAGATAGTTTTTGTAAATGGGGTCATAGCTCATCATTCCACCATGGAAATTGTAGAGGATCTTTGGATGGGTGATGTGATTCCTTGTACTATATGTGTGCATAAGTTTAGGCCCTTTAAATCTTGTTTTCTATTTTTCAGTGATGCCCTAGGCGAGCCAAAATTGCATGGCTAATGATCACAGTGAATTGTAGAGGCAATATGAGTGATTCAATGCATTGGTTTCTTTAATCAGAGGATGTGGAGATGAGAAAATGTGTATGGAGAAGGCCCAAATCCATTGGGAAGTTCTAGTGATGAGTTCTTCATGGTGAAAACTATAACCCTGATGGGTATGTTCAGTATAATTACTCAGTGTACGGACTAAGCAATTGAAAGATTGGTTATAGTTGAGCATTTTATACACATTTTAGGTTTTAATGGATTGATATCTACACTGTGACTTGTGAATGGGGAATATTATGTAATGAATTTATTCTGCATGTCATTAGTTAGTGTGTGTTTTCTCATTTCATTGCTTTTGTAAATACTTTTTTTGTGCATTGTTGCTGGTCTGAACTAGACAATTTTTGTAAATGGGGTCATAACTCATTATTCCACCATTGCACTTGTATGAGTTCTTGGAATGGGTGACAGGACTCCTTGTATTATATGTGTGGAGAATGTTGGGCCTTGGAAAGCTTTTTTCTATTTATGCAGTCCCTAGGTGAGCTAGAATTACATGGCTAGGGATCACAGTTAATTGTAGAGGCAATATGAGTGATTGAAAAAATTGGTTGCTTCAATCAGAGGATGTGGAGAGGAGGAAATGAGTATGGAGAAGCCCCAAACCCAATGGAATTTGTTGGTGATGATTTCTTCATGGTGAAAACTAGAACCCTGGTGGGTATGCTCAGTGTACGGTGAACCCCTTATTATAGGCTTGAAAATAGTAATCCTATGTACGGATAGTTTGGGAACAAAAGACCTTGAAAATACTTTAGGTATTCAAAAATGGTGTCAGAAGATGGTGTTATTTTTCTAACTTGTTAAGGATATTTTTAAGTTATATGCAAAAAGGTTCCCAATTAGGCCTAATGCTTGTAGACCTGTTTTGGTGAGTTTGGAGTAAGTTCTTGAACTAGTTAGGGGTTTCATTAAAATAAATGTTGTTAGGCATTGTGTTGGATGTAATTTCCTTGTTTTTTCCCTTCTTGTCCATTTGTGAACAATGATAGCCTTATTGGATCACTTAGTGTGGAAGATGCAAGAAGACAATCATGGAACATATAGATGATTGACTTTATTTCTTAAATGGTGTTGACAAGTTGAATAGGATTAGGATTTGAGAAGAGAATCCTTAGGAAATTAGGGTTATTTAAGAAATCTAATAGGCTAGAGAAGATGCCTATAGAGGACCCTAGGATAATATAGGTTTTTGAGAAATACTTGTCATTACACAAGAGATTCAATAGGAAAAGTAGGCTAAAAACAAAATAGAAGAAACCTTAAAAGATGCTACTATTATGATAGGAAAAATGAATACTAAACTTGATAACTACAAGAACAAGTATCTAGACATAGATAAATATAATCAAATCATAAAAAGAGAACTAGTTGAGGCTAAGAAACATATACATAAACTTCACATAAGTAGTGACTTGATCAATGAATAGAGAGATAGACTGAAACCCAAAGGAGACATGACTGGATTTGGCTTCAGTGAAGCTGAAGGCTCAAAGACTCGAGAAGAAAAATTAGAAGTAAGGACTGATGGAAAATGACCTACTATTGAGGAACCTAAAGATCAGATTAGACCCTCAGAGGTAGATGTTTTGGATGCAACAAGATTGGACACATGAAGAGAGACTGTAGAAGTAAAATTCCATACAAAATATTTTGATGTCTATTGCAACAATTGTCATGCATATGGACACAAGAAAGAAGACTGCAGGAAACTAGATCAATCAATAATAACACAAGATTACATTAGGGAAGAAACCATAACTAAGATCACATGTTACACATGCAATAACTTAGGGCACATTGAAAATTATTGTAAGTTGCAGGTTAATCAGAACAAACCACCTCCTAAATGCTACAAATGGAACAATCTAGGACATATAACATAGGTTTGTAGGTATAATGGAAAAATTGTTATAAAGGAGATTATTGGTGATATTGGTAAGAGTTTTGTAGAATAGATGGATGAATTAAAGAGTCATTTTAGAAAACCAAAATATGAAAATAGTGGTAAGGTATTGTAGGTAAAATAATCCAGTGAGGTATTGGTTCAGGGGGACTCAATAGATGCTACTAAATCTTTTCCTGATAAAAATATTGCTACATCAAAATAGATGGCCCGACATAGCCTCAGGGGGACCATTGAAGAAAACATTATAAATTTATCCAGCCTATTTTTGTGAGGAGTAATCTCTTGTGAGGTTAGTGAAAGTATGTGGAGATGTTGTGAAAATATTTCTCTGATTGCATGGTTTTACAAAAGTATATGTTGTGATCGCTAGATTGTTAATTGACTAAATTATGTGCAGAGATGAGTTTATTGGGAGCTATGTCATTTCTTTACACAATAAAGTATACATTCAATAAAAATAAATTGTATATAAATCATTCCAGGAATAGAGCCTAAGGAGAACAATGATCAAAGAAAAATAAGAAACAAAGTAATTCATTAAGCATTTGATCGAAGAAAAAATTCACAAATTGACAGAAAAAAGGTATTTAGATCTTTTTTGAAGCATTGGTTATGGATACTGCTTCAATTTTTGATGTTTCTAGAAGGCCTAGGTATAAGTTTAAGAAACACCCATACAAATCAAAGGAGGATGATCCCGAATGTGCATTTTTGCAAACACCCTACAACATTCTACATGTCAAAGATATTAGGTATTACATTCATTATAAGGATGACTCTCTGGGAGACTATGAGATCTATAAAGAGATGAAAGACATGATTGGAGTAGATGGAAAGATGAAAGATCAGTTCGCACATCTTGAGAACCTTGGTATCACGAGGATGACTAAACTTTATGAATTTGATGAAGAGGAATGGATTAAGATCATTCTAAGAAGAGTTCATGATCAGTTCATTTGGATTGCAGATCAGCCTTTGAAGATTTGCAATGACTTAATTATTGGTATAACAAGTTTGGATAATTCTGGTGTTATCCCTATTGTAGAGAAGAACACAGAAAATTGTGGAAACCCTAACACATTCACAATGGGATTAAAGATAGATAATAGTTAATGATATATTTTAGCAAGATGTAAGAATGATTTCAATGATTCTTGGTTATAAACTTCATTACAACAGCTGACCTAACTTAGTATCAGTAGGAGTGATTTTGATGGCATATAAAATGGTTAAGGAAAATGTTAAATATAACCTTTGAAAAGTACTTGCACATAAGTTTTGGATAATGTGAACTAGATCAAGAAGTAAAAGTCAAAAGAATTTAGGTTTGGATCTCTATTAATACACATGTATATTCATATTGTGCATAAATTCCCTGGTATGTACCATAGAGCTTTGCAAGACATTGAACCCACTAGAATTTAGAACACATAAAGATATAGAAGATAGAACAATACAAGGGTTGATGGTGAGTTTTTTGGGATGATCAAAATATTGCAGAGATAGATCAAGGAAAGAGAGAGGATTTTTGAGGCACTAGAAGAGAAGTACAAATATTTAGTTTGTTACATGGTTGAAACTGATTGTTTTTTCTTTGAGGTAGTGCAATCTTGGATGAAGTGGTGTTATCCTCTAGGATATGAAGTCAGGTTTGAGGTCTTGACCATGCAAGTAGAACACATACTATCCTGAGAAATTGATCCATCTGAAGAAACATGGGGTACCTATGAAGAGAAGTAAACAAAGATAAGGGAAGAATAGACTAGAGGTGTAAGGAAGAGGAAAGTAGAAAACTTGGTAGATGATCTAGAAGCCAAGGCTGGTATAACAAAAGAGGAGATGAAAGAGATAAGAAATAAGATGACCAAAAGAGCTTCTAGGTTGGCGGTAACTTATCCTACAACCCTTCCACCTCCAGAAGTTGACAAGGTTATCATTCCACCTTCTACTCTGAGTGATATATCTAAGAGTACACCTATACCACCAAAGATAAAATTTCTAAAAGAGAAAATTATGGAATTACTGAGAAGGAACACAAGGTCCACTAAACACTACTCTCCACCTAAGAGACATAAGAAATAATTAGAAGAGAATAAAGTGGAAGTTAAAAAAGGAGGAGGAAAGAAAGTAGAAGAGAAGAGCACTGATGTGAAACAAATCTTGAATCCTAATATAAAAATATTGAAGAAGAGAATAGTTGAGCAGGGAAATCTTGTCTCATTGATCAGATACTATGAGAGGTATGATACATCTTCTAAAATTTTGATTGAAGAAATGATAATAAATCATTTGCTTCCTTTTAAGAAAGAAATTGTTTATGACATGTAACTAATTGAATGTTTGATAATGTTAAGTTCAAGATGATGCAAGAAATTAAATCAGATAATGGTTTGTATTGTCATTGATGTGAACTTGATATCATCTATATGGTCATATACATAATGCCAAAGACTTTAGAGATTCAATGGAACAAAATGTATGCTCTCAGCAATGCATAAAATTGAAGTATTCACCAAGTGACAGACTACACCGACAGAGTGCACACCATCGATAAAGACAGAGATAAAGTCACAGTGATGCCCGATGAGTAGAAGATAGTGTTTCCTGAAAAAGAAGAATCACAAGATGCCTAATGACCTAAAAAGAGTGTTTCTCAATGAGAAAGATGCAACGATTCCTAACGGACAGAGATCCTAAAGCTAACTGAAGTTGTACCAACGGAACTGGCAGTTGTCACCAGCGACAAATTATAGAATTGACTGACAGAATAGAGAGATCAGAAAATGAAAAAATATCTAGCTAGTAGAGCTTAAGGATAGAATTAATTGGTTGTTTTATTTATTATATTCAACCATAGTTAAGCAATTGATTTATACAGTTTGAAAGAAGATAACTATGAGATAAATCAGGAGTTAAAGCCGTAAATCAATTTGGCTAGATTGTTTTTCATGCCAAGAATCAAGAATCAAGAACCAAGAATTAAGGAATATCATGTCTATATAAGAGACAAGAATAATTCATTTCCAAATGCAATCAAATACACAGGGGAGTCAATTGAGAGAAGATGCTAAAGAGAAACTGATGAAGGTTAAACTTCATGCAGTCCTGATCAATCAAGCTAAGGGAGAGCTACAAAATTCTACAGATACTGACACACAACGAAGCACAACATCACAGAGCAGAAATAATGAAGAACAAAGGAATGGAATTGATACATTGATCAGAAAGGTATTATATGTAAATAGATCTGAATATCTACAATTCAAAGTTGCATTAGAAATAGGTCATTGTGTTTCAGTTTAACCATTGAAGCATTAAGTCTCTTAACAGAGCAGGATTTAACAGTCTTTTTTAATTGAGGTATATTCTAATAGATTACCAGAAGATTGACTCATGATAGTAGCATCAGTCTTACCTAAAGCCTATTGATAGTCTAAGGAGGCTAATTCAAGGATGGTAGTAAGATTAGCATAAAGCCTATTGACAGTCTAGAGACTGATTCAAGGATGGTAGCATAGATGCCAGATACTAAGTGACAACCTATGTATAAAAATCCT
>MU225126.1:1160198-1174321 GCA_018584345.1 Thuja plicata
TCCTAACAGGGCTCACTTTAGAAGAGTGAAAATTTGGGGTACCGGTCCCAGTGGTTTTTCCCTTAACAGGGTTTCCATGTTAAAATCCTTGTGTTATGTGTGTATGGTTTATTACTTTATTGTTTTAAATTTCACATATGCATTTATGGATTGACTGGTATACTTTGCATATTTACTGAGTATCGGTAAATAATTTTTACTTCTTATCAGTTATTAAGGAGAAGAAGGATAGACAAGGTAAATCGACAGATAGTTATTTATTTCAAGTAAATCAAAGGCATACATCTTGTAGGGACTTAATAATCTAAGGTGCATTAATTGGTGGATTGAAGTTTAAAAGGATAAATTTTTGAGGCTACTGATTCACCCCCCCCCCTCTCATTTATTACTAACAATTTGTATCAGAGCTTGTGTGCTTAGAAGGAAGGTTTCAAGACCTAAGTAAAGATCACAAGATGAATAGATGAGATGTGCCCAAGTTGAACAAGGACAACTTTGCTTCATGGCAAAGCAGGATAAAGCTTCACTTATCAGGTATTGGCAATGATATTGCTTAATACTTAGATACTGCATATGTGTTGTCTACATGACCATTGACAGTAGATCAATTGAGAGTAAAGCATGAACATAACTGCATGGTTATAGAGCTTTCAGCCTCACTCTCTGATGCTGAATTTGAGGATGTCAAAGATTATAAAAATGTAAAGACAATGTTGGACAATTTGAAACTTGTACATGGAGGTGATTCAAATGTTCTAAGAGCCAAGGTAGAAAGCCTTAGAGGAAATTTTGATGATCTCAGAACGAAAGAAGGTGAAAACATCACACAATACAACACAAGAATAAAAGTAGTAAATGCTATATGAGGCATTGGAGGTACACTTGAATAGGAGATAGTGGTAAGTAAAATCCTAAGAACCTTATTGCCTATATATGCTATTAGAGTCTCTGCTATTCAAGAAATGGGAGTAGTAGAAAATAATACAGTCACTCTTGATAGCCTGATTGGTAGACTGATTACATTTGAGATAAATAACTTTGATAATAGTGTCTTACCAAGCTTAGAGTCTGCATTCAAGTCTTCTATGAGAATAAGTAAATCTAGTCAAAGACACTCATCTAGAAGAGACAGTGAAAGCGAAAGTGAAGAAGAAGATTTAGATGAAATTAAAGCACTCATGGCAAGAAGAATGCTAAGAGGCAAAGGTAAATAAAAAGGCAAGTTACCACTTGTATGTTTCAATTGTAAATAGATTGGACATTTTTCTGCAAGATGTCCTAACAAAAGAAAAGATGACAGAAGTGATAATAGACCTTTTGAGAAGAAATCTTAAAGAGGTGATAAAAAAAGATTATAGAGGTTACCGATGATCAGAAAGAAGTGATACCCGAGATTACAAGGACAAAGGAAAGAAGGCTAGCTATCTAGCTTCTTGCAAAGATGAAGATACTGACACCGAACTGGATGATGTTGAGATAGTGTTTGTAGCTATGAAGGATGATTCAGATGAAGATGAAAGGTATGAAGAAACTACACTCATATATAAGATTATTAAGAATGATATCTGGATTATAGCTAATGGTTACACTCACCATATGATCGGTGACAAAGAAAATTTTAATACTTTTGAATACTATAAAGGTGGTACAGTAAGAATGGGAAATGATTCACCTTGTCAAATTGAAGGTAAAGGAACAGTAATGCTGAATAACCTGATTAAATGTGAAAATGCTTATTGGGTAAAAGGATTGAATTATAATTTGTTGAGTGTTTTTCAGCTGAATAATTTAGGTCACAGAGTAGAATTTGAGAACAACAAGGCAAAGATATTCAATGAATTAGGAAAACTGATTGGTATCGGTGAACAAACCTAAGGTAACTTATTCTATCTAAATGATACTAACCCCACTTGCTTGATGACTATAAATGAAGGCATATGGTTGTGGCAAAAAAGGTTGTGTCATGTGAATTTTGACAACATTATGAAAATAAGTAGGAAAAGAAGTGTAAGAGGCTTATCGACGATGACAAAGCCAGACAACATCATGTGCAAAATTTTTCAAAAGGGTAAAATGACAAAGTCTAGTTTCAAACGCAAAACCCACATATCTGATGATATTCTAGACTTAGTCCATACTGATTTATGTGGACCTATGAGGACAAAGAGCTATTATGGAGATAGATATTTTATTCTCTTTGTTGATGATTACTCTAGAATGATGACAATCATGTTTTTAAAAGAAAAATTTGAAGCATTCAAAATGTTCAAATGGTATAAGGCTATGGTAGAAAAACAAAGTGGTAAGGATCTGAAATGTTTGAGATCAAATAGAGGAGGATAATTTATATCAGATGAATTCACTAATTTTTGTAATGAGCATGGTATAAAAAGACAGGTTTCTACACCAAGAACACCACAACAAAATGGGATTGCTGAAAGAAGGAACAAATCAATAGTTGACTGTACAAGAACTCTGATGATAGAGAAGGAAATCACCTAGATCTTTTGGAGAGAAGCTGTTAGCATTTTTGTTTATACACTTAACATAGTACAATTAAAAAGAGACTCAAAGAAGACTCCTTATGGGCTATGGTATGGTAAAACACCCAATGTAAGTTACTTCAAAATATTTGGAAGTCAATGCTATGTCTTAAAAGATGATAGAAATAGAAAGCTTGATGCCAAAAGTGATGAAGGTATTTTTCTGGGGTATTCTACCAAAAGCAAAGCTTTTAAATGTCTAATCAAGGCCTCTAACAAAATAGTTGAAAGTGCAAATGTGAAGATTGATGAATTTTCATAAAAGAATGAGCTGGAAAGCACAAAAGAAACAGAAGAGTACAACAAGTTTGTATACTATGAAGAACCCATAACTCTACCCGAGCAACAGTGCATAAATCCAGAACAACAAAATGTTGCAACTGACGGTCAGAATGCTATTACCGATTGTTAGGATAATGATCAAGATAATGTGCAAGGTAATGAAGGTCAAGCTGATATGAAAAGAGTTGTACCTATACTTGCAAGATATGTAAGAAGGAACCATCCAGAGGATCATATCATAGGAGATAAGAAAGCTGGTACAAGAACAAGAAATAAGTTTTTAAACTCAAATTGCTTAATTTGTGAGTTTGAACCAAAATTTGTCAATGCTGCACTAGATAATGAAGAATGGATAAGTGCTATGAATGATGAGATTGAATAGATTGAAAAGAACAAAACATGGTCATTTGTGCCAAGACCAGATGACAAGAATGTCATTGGTACAAAATGGATATTCAGGAACAAATTGAACGAGAATGGAGAAGTCACAAGGAACAAAGCAAGACTAGTATGCAAGGGGTATACACAAGAGGAAGGTATAGACTATGGAGAAACCTTTTCACCTATTGCTAGGATAGAAGGAGTAAGAATTCTACTTGCTTATGCTGCATACAAAGGATTCAAAGTATATCAAATAGACGTCAAGTCAGTATTCCTAAATGGAATACTTGAAGAAGAGGTATACATTGAACAACCAGAAGGGTTTGTGGATCCAGACAAGAGGAACATGGTATGTAGACTTCAAAAAGCCTTGTATGGATTAAAAAAAGCCCCCAGAGCCTGGTATGAATGACTTCATTCCTATCTAATAAGTATTGGATTCATGAGGACTAGTGAAAATAGTAATCTTTATTTAAAGGAAGATACTAATGCTAACACTTTGATCGCTGAAATATTTGTTGATGACATCATATTTTGGGGCAATGATATGCTATGCAAATCATTTGCTGATGAGATGAGCAGAGAATTTGAGATGCCTATGTTTGGAGAGATCAAGTTCTTTCTTGGTCTGCAGATCATTCAACAAAGTGAAGGTATTTTCATTACACAGTCCAAATACATCAAAGAAGTTCTGAAAATATTCAAGATGGAAGATTCCAAACCTGTTGAAACACCGATGGCTACTGGATGAAAATTGACAAAAGATTACAAGAAAATAGAGGTAATTCAATTGTTGCTAGATTTTTTGCTAACCCCAGAGAATCACATATAATTGCTGTGAAAATAATTCTAAGATATCTAAAGAATACTGAGGAATTTAACTTATGGTATAGAAGAGAAGGAAAATTTGAACTGAAAGTGTTTACCGACATCGATTGGGCTGGAAATCTTGATGACCAGAAGAGAAAAACTGGAGGAGCATTCTTTATGGGTGACAAACTTGTCATATGGATTAGCAAGAAGCAAGGATGCATCTCTCAGTCTACTACAAAAGAAGAATATTTTGTTGCTACTGCAAACTACTCAAATATTGCATGGATCAAACAATTGCTAGAAGGTATGCATATGAAGATCAAAGAACCAGTAGTTATTTATTGTGATAACACCAGTGCAATAAATATCTCAAAGAATCCAGTCATGCATGTAAAGACTAAACACATTACCATCAAGTATCATTACTTAAGAGAACAAGTTCAAGAAAAAGAGGTGATACTTGAATATGTGCAATCAAAAGAACAAGTGGCTAATATCTTCACCAAGCCATTTCCCAAGGATACATTTGAGTACTTGAGAAAAAAACTAGGCGTCAAACCCATGTCTATCAGTCAGTAAAAGGACTGAAAGCTGCATCGGCCGTATATTATCAGAATATCATTCATGATTGATGCAAGTAGAAGTTGAACTTCAAAGATACATCTATATACATAAAGGTATATATCAGAATTGAGCACTAGAGAAAACTATTATATTGATGATGGATAAGGAAAATTCAAGGAATATATTATGGATAGAAGAAATTGTTTGATAGAATGTCAGATATTTGTGAAAATATTTGTTTGGCATTAATGTCAAAGGGAGAGAATGTATTCATATGATCATCAAAAACTATTCATTATCAGATTACTCCAACAGATTACTCCAAACAGGGAGAGATCATATCCATAGGGAGAGTATTTGTATAAAAGTTGCAAAGACAAGACAAAGACATCAAAGAAGAAGAGAGAGAGATTGACACAAAAAGAGGACACAACACATGAGAAGAAGAAATAAAAAGTTGCAAGAATAAAATCTAAGGTAATACAGAGCTTACTGGCAGCCAAACATTTTTTTTTGGTTCTCAAAACAAACTATTTGGTAATTTGATGAATCTCAAATTGTAATTCATGTTGTATTAGAAATAGTATAGTGTGATAATATAGTATGTTGCCATCAATGCCAAAGTGAGAGATTGATGACATGTAACTGATTGAATGTTTGATAATGTTAAGTTGAAGATGATGCAAGACATTAAATCAGTTAATGGTTTGTATTGTCATTGATGTCAACTTCATATCATCTATATGGTTATATACATAATGCCAAAGACTTTAGAGAATCAATGGAACAAAATTTATGCTCTCAATAATGCATGAAATTCAAGTATTCACCAAATGATAGACTACACCAGTGGAGTGCACACCATTGGTAAAGATAGAGATAAAGTCATAGTGATACCCGATGAGCAAAAGACAGTGTTGCCTGACAAAGAAGAATCATAGGATGCCCGACGAGCTAAAAACAGTGTTGCCCAATGAGCAAGATCCAATGATGCTCGACAGATGGAGATTCCAAAGCTAACTAAAGTTGTACCGATGGAACTGACAGTTGTCATAGGTGATGAACTGCAAAATTGACTGACAGAATAGAAAGATCATAAAATGACAAAATATCTAGCTGGCAGAGCTTAAAGCTATACTTAACTAGTTGTTTTATTTGTTATATTCAACCACAGTTAAGCAATTGATTTATACAGCTAGCAAGAAGATAACTACGAGATAAATCAGGAGTTAAAGCCATAAATCAATTTGGATGGATTGTTTTTCATGCCAAGAATCAAGAATCAAGAACACAAAATTATGGAATATCATGTCTATATAAGAGAGAAGCATAATTCATTTTCACATACAATCACATACATAGGGGAGAAAATAGAAGATGAAGCAATAAGAGTACAACCAGTTGAAGATATGTTACCTATTGTTTCAATCAAATAAATGGAGAAGATATTAAAATATTTCAAACCTTTGCTGAGAACAAAGTCATGATTGGTAAAGATAATGGGGAGAAGGTATGATGAAGTGATAGAGGAAAAAAAAAGGATGTGGATAAGGTTCTAATGGATACTGAACCTGAGAAATTCTCACCACCAAAGGATACTTAGCTTAAAACTTTTGAAAGATGTGATTCATCAAGATTGGCAAAAATAGGTCTTGATAAATGAACGGGTAAAGACACTAGAGAATTTGTGAGTACTATGAATAAACCGGTTTTATTTGTTTCTGGTGTGCCTCTATATTTAGAAAACTCATAGGGGGATAGTTATCCTTTTGAGAAGGATACCAACATTGAAGGAAGCATTGTTAAAGAAATGGAAGAGAAAGAAGAACAAAAAGTGAGCGAAGTTGAAGCAGTAAAGGAAACAATGATCAATTTTGAAGAGAAACAAGAAAGTCATGTATATGTTTCTTCATCTTTATTGTCAGAAAGTAGAGATAAGAGTCTAAACTCTAATATTGAGAGTATTGATGAAGATGAGTTTGTGAAGCTATCCTTCATCATATTTCCTAAAGTGAAAGAGAGATCTAAGAAGAAAGGTGAGAACAAGAAAAGGGTAATGGAAAGAGAAGTTGATATTCTCAAACAATCCTATCTATATATTTTTATTTCTAATCAAAGGATACTGCCGACAATTTGAACAAATTATTGGATGACTTTGACAGTCACTATGAGTCCTTGGAGAAGATCGTTGAAGAGAAATAAGAGAATAATTACCTCGCAAAGAATTTGGGGGAAATATGCAAGTTTATCTCATTAGACATGGGCATATTAAGAAAAAATATATCTAAGGAAAAGAGTTTTGTATCGCATGAAAGGAAGTTATACAGTTATTGTATAAATCCTATCATACATCTAAAAAAAATTGAGGAAATAATAGAAAATGACACACTAACTTTGGACAAGATGATGGATACTTGTGAGACCTCTTCACACTCTATATTGGAGTTAGACATAGAAGTATGTAGGATATTGGAAAAAATTAGTGTTTTGGATACAGAGAAAGGGAGAGTTGTGAGAAGACTTGGAATTTTGAAGATTTTAATCACTCCTAAGTTATCAATTCTTGAATTACATTTTTTTGACATGGAGAAGACAACACATGCCCTCACAAGACATATGCCTACTTACCTAAAGGCAATAGAGACATCTTCTATTGCACTGAATGGGATGATTCATGTGAGTAAGATATTGGTGAAGACTTGGTTAGAGGAAGTGAACATATTATAGAGCTCATTCCAAGATGTTTTAAAGATGCTATTAACTTTTTGGTAAGCAGTAGCACAATTTTGTTATGTATTCTACGTTTTTACATACATTTTCTATTGATGTGAAAAGGAGAGAAAATAATATATGAAAAAATTATAAGAGTAGAGTAGATATATAAAGGAGATAAAGAGTGTTGTGTATGTCTTTTTTTTGGTATTGACACTTACTAAGTTTTCACTAAGTGTTGCCATCAATATAAAAAGGACAGATTGTTGGAAATTGGTTCATCCATAGTGAGTTTTCACTAAGTGTTGCCATCAATATAAAATGAAGAGATTATTGGAAATTGGTTCATCCAATAGGGTTCTGGAACACTTGCGGGTTTTCATTTATGGAAACACATCTGGAATGGATGGTTTCTTGGTGTGAAACATAGTTTTGGATGTAAGGATTGCAAAATGAGTAAGTACATAAAGCATAATTACAAAGTACAACAGTACAATTTTGGTCACCGAAGATACTATATGATGAAAGGAGACATGTGAGCTTAGGAGAAGCTATTTGCAGATATGTATGAACTTATTTTAATGTTTCTTATTATTTGGTGTTGATCAAAGTAAGTTACTATATCATAAAGACATGTGAAGATAGAGTAAGTGATATAGGGCAGATGAAAGGTCACAATGATTGAGGGAGTATAAGGAAAGTCCAAACTTGCTATGTTAGAATTGGATTATGGATTACCTATGTTTTAAAAGTGTATGGTCATCGACTTGGTATTTACTTTTTGTATAATTATTAATTCTATTTTTTGATGTAATTTGAAGTCGACTAGGTAATCTAATAAGATATACATATGAAGATATTTTGAGAACCGAAGTAAGTGTATGGAAGAGAGATTGTGTGGATGTGATGCAAACAGATAAATGAATACATTGCAATGTCAAAATCAGAGAGATGGTGATACAAAATACAAATGGAACTACCTAATCATAGATTATGCTTTTATTGTTCACTATTGAGAAGATCATTGTAAAAGAATCACATTTTTGATTGTATGAGTAGTGAACTCGGTATACCTTTAATAGGTTTTTGTATTCCTCTAACAAGGAAATATACTAATGTAATAATTAACCCCTAGTATGGATAGGTATCTTAAAAGGGACATTTTACTTTTAGTTCATATTTGTGGGTACCATCCCCACCGGGGTTTTCCCTTGGCTAGGGTTTCCTCGACAAAAAATTCATGGTGTTAAGAGTTGTGTGTTTTGTGTTTATGTTCTTTTCATTTCAATATTTATCTAGTTAAGTTGGAATATATTAATTTCATGTTTAAAGTGTTTTAATATGCTTCAACCCCCTCTTAGTATTAATTAATCCTAATATTATTGAGGCTATCAGACAATAGTCCTCTATAATTAATCTCGTATTAAGTAAAAAAAATTATCTTTGAAGAGTTAATGTAGAAATAGTTTGTTGTTAGAAAGAGAAGTTAGGGTTTAGATGCAGATTTTTTTGTGCATTAATCTACTATTAGGACTAGATCATAGTTAAATAATTTTGAGAAAGCACAAAACTCCAATAAAGTTTCATGTGGCTACAAAAGCTTACTTACCTGACTCTCATACTGCCTTGTTAAGAAGATACCCCTATTTAGATTAGGAGATGTGATGTAGAGGGGTGTGATACCATTTATGCCCATACCTAATCAATAAGTATATATATTCAACAATAATGTGAGATACAACTTCCCGCATCAATCCTTCATCCAAGGATTCACTTCCTAGGCCATTTCCATGGACCTAGAGCCTCCAACTTTCCCAATATTCAAACAAAATTCCACCCTTGTTCTAGAACCTTACAACATCATAACATGGTCAATGAACCATGTTCAAAAAGTCCTCCAAGTTTGTGAATAAGTTTGTTATGCAACCCCAACCAATATCCCAATCCCCTTATAGCAATGTTAAACCAATTATTTGCACTTAACACAAAACTTTCCCAAATTTCTAAGGAAAATATCAATAGTTTTGGTTACCATTTTTAGTGCCACAAAACATATCCCAAAGTGATGGTATGTTACTTTGGGCCAACACCCAGATCCACTACCCTTGCATCAACTAAATAGGCCTCAAATGTACTCATTTACAAATAAACCTATACAAGGACTTTCTCCCATGATTCCAAACAATGAAAAAATCTTATTTAATTGTTAAAAATAATATATTATTAATGTTTTTGGTCACTAATACTCACCTATTCTTTTAGGCATCAAACCCTTACTTCTAGGGTCATTTGGTTAGATCTTTCTAGGAATAAATCTTCCAAACTTCTATAGATCCTCCCAAGGGACATAACACCTCCTTATAGACCCTAATATACTAGATCCATCATAAAATAGCCCCATCCTTTGGAGTATTTATGCACACCAGTGACTTGTACTAAATAGTGCACCCTCAATAAACAACCTTCATCCATCTTGTGGTCTCTACTCCATAATACCTTCATATCCTTCCATTCAGACTCTATACAGGGATATAGTACATGTCTAGGTTCCTGCCACAAGTCACAAGATCTATAGTAAGTGTAGGAATCTATTGTTTCATGGAGACTTCAAAATGACAAATTTTGATTGCTAAAACATAGTCTTTAAACAATCAATAAGAAATTTGATTGTTTGCCTTCAAAAACTCATGAAAAAACAAAATAAAAGTGTGGGAGTGATAAAAAAATATAAATATAAAACCATCTCTCACCATTTTCAAATCAACAATATGTTCTAAAATGAGTTTGAACAAGTTTAGACTAAGTTAAGGTGGTTAGACATGGGAGTTTTTACATTCTAGAAATGTTGTAGAAGAAAAATAATAATTAATTATTTACTTGGAAAAAAATTACAAAAAAATATGTGTCACATATGGACACAAGTCTACTACTTATATCTAGAATCTAGTAAAAAATTATTATTATTTGATTGTGTTTAAGGTGGCCAGACATACACCTACTTCTTATCTTTTTAGTCCTAATTAATAGGCTGATTGAAAAATAGCTATAGATTTCAAATAGTATAACACTTTTGAAATACTAAAGAGTAGTCACATTCTATGCTTTGCCTACTACAATAAAAAACTAATAAGTTTTCAATTTGATGAATTTTAGGCTAAGTTAAGGTGGTGAGACACAAAAATTTTTATATTCTAGAAAAATTGTAGTAGAAAAATTATAATTAAGTATTTATTTAGAAAAAAATTATAAAATAATATGCATCACATCCAGACATGAGTCTACTACTTATATCTATAATCTTGTAAATTTTTTTTATAATTTTATAGTGTTTAAGTTGGTCAGACATACACCTACTTCTTATCTTTTTCCTAAAATTTTCATACTACTGCATATAAATTTGAAATTTTATCATATAGAATAATTTTTTTTTTAAAAAAATGGCTTGTAGAGAAGAAAATAAAATCAATTTACTACAGATTCTCTTCTTACTCATTTTTTTATATAAGATTGATAACTTGTTCAAAATTTTACGTCAACTTTCCTAAACCTGATTTTATGAATTTTCATATTCACTTAGGGCCTCGTTTGGCATACCATGATCCGACACATATCCTGAAGTCACAAACATAGTGATTGTATCCCACGGGCTAGTAAAATAGTGTGTAATAATATATATATTTGTTATTGGTTAAACACTATTTACAACGGTTCTCATCACACCCAAACTCTACATACTATCAAAAATACGATGGATAGTCAATTAAATGACCCTCAAACTCGATGACCACTCCTATAACCAACTTCAAACTTCACAATAGTTAAAAAGTGACTATTTACAAATTACAAGTTTAAAAAGTTGTCAAGTTTACAACTACCTTTGCCGACTCAACCCTAACATGGCATATCTTTTCTTAGATAGCTATCTAATACTTAAAAACTCTAATCCAAAATAAAAAATTACTACTAAGGTCATCTAGACCTCATAGCTACCCTTAAGGCTTATTTTACCAATAAGGAAATATTACATAATTTTAGCACACTCAGTGCGTTTTACATATTTTAATGAATCTATTCGACATATTACAATCAATGTTGACCTTATAGGCCTTTAACAACCTTATTTATACTTGGATCAATCATGTGACCCCAAGGATTCTCTCTTACCCTCTTATGCCAATCAATGGATTACAAAATTTGTTTATGTTCATATCACACAAAATGCTCAATAAACATTACAAATATTATTAAAAAATCATTAAATGACCTAACATGGTCTATTAAATTTCCAAATTACACTTGATGGTGATGTCTTTAGGTCACCAAATGTGAGGCCTCACCCCGAACCCCATCGTAGTTTTCCACTTTTCTGCTTATGATAGATTTAGCATATGATACTTTGCTTTTGATGCACTATAGACATTATGGACTTTATGCTTTATGCCGTGGATTAGATTTATTTGGATGTATGGACACATGATGCACCTTATGGACTATAATATGTTTTCTATTATGAACCTTTATTCTAAGACTACTGATTTGGAAACTCATTATGATTATGTTATGGTTATTGATGAGATTTGGATTTATTTGATTTAAATGTTGAATTTAAATTTATTACAATGTGAATTTTACCTTATGATAAATGCTTAAAATGAGAATTATGTAATCTTGTGATCTTTTGTAATAACTCAGTATATTGATGATGTCCTTATATTCTGAATATTGCTTCTCTCTTTATGATGCATAATTATTTTCTCGGACTACTGATATTTGAATTGAGTGTGTAGGTAAGAAACCATAGTATTTTATCCAGGGAACCAAACAAAGGGAATTGTGAACTCAGTTTGAGCCAAGGTTGTGTCTAATGAAAGACAAAACCTTGTTGTTTTGTAATTTTATTCATAACGTATGTGGATGAGTGTGGTAGCATAATCTTTAAATGTATTTCTTAATTTCCTTGTGAGTTTTCCCTAAGAGGATATGACATGGCTTAGTGATGTGTAAATTTTGTGTGTGTCACTTGACACTTGTCTTTGTACCAAAGGCGATGACATGTCAGCTTGGGATTGGTTGTCCACCTACCTAGATTAGTACATTGGTGAATCCCCATATGCATACCTTGGGTTGGGGGATGGGAGTGTGGTCACCTCATTGAATTTTTGAAATCACTCTTAGAATGGACTTTAATTAGAGGGGTTGTGGAGTGTCCATGGGTGTTTTGGGGTCATTTTTAGGTAGCCCACTTGTTATACCAATAGTTAAGGGCCGTTTTAAACCTAGGATAGCCCCCATTTGACCATGTTACCCTTCTAAAAAGTTAATTTCCCAAGTTGGCCGAAAATCAACTCTTGTGAGTCTTGACTTGGGTAGAACACCATTTCCATATTAGTGTTAAGACATGATTCACATTTTTGGAAGCTCCTTTCTTAGTTCCATTTTTGGTAAGGTGTAAGAGTGTAGGGAAGAGGGACCAATGAGAGAAATTTTCTTCTCCCCATGAGCATTCTAGAGGTATTTTTAGTGGGGACTCTCCAATTTGGAAAGTTTGAACACCCACTCACTAATTTTACGGACATTGCTAGAATTAGAGATCTTGGAAGGAGGGATTTGGCTAAAAGGGAGCTCTTCTTCAACTTTCATCCTTAAGCTTGGATCTTATGTTGGTGGAAATTTTGCAACTCTCTTTCTCTCATGTAAACTATGTGTTCTTGATATATCTTTATTGTTGTGCTTGATGGACTTGTTGAATGCTTTGGATCTTGTTGTTAGTGTGATAATTGATGTTGCTGAAATTTTTTCCTTTGTCTTTCTTTGCATGTTTTGTTAATGGGAGTATCAAGATTCACTCACCCTTGGGAGGGAAGAGTAGTATTGGGGATGGAGGTGTATGACAGCCCTTGGTTGAGAGTCTCTACTCAAGGAGTAGAGGGAAAAAGCATGGAGTATGGGCTCCATAAAGCCTCCCTCATTGTTGCTTCATTGAGTGTCATAAGGGTATGTAGCTATTGAGTTGTAAATGTGAAAGAGTGTGTTTTGGAAAGCCATGTGAGACCTGAATTTGTTTTTATGTTTTGGGATGGCCTTCTCCCTTGGGTACTTGGTCCACTTCACCCCAAGAAGGATCCTTGATAGATCCATTGTGTAAGCCTTTCGAAAATGGGAGTTGAATGTAAAGATCTTCATATTCTTATGTTGTTGTTTGTGTTTGAATGTAACCCACTTTTGTTTGGTTCCCCAAGCTTGGGGGTGGCCTCATAAGAGGCCTAGGTTGGGTGGAGAGCTTCCCCATGGTTTCTTGTTTCCTCTTGTGTTGCTCTTATTTGCAGATTTGTGGAGGTCAGAGACACCTTGGAGTTTTGTGTAAACATGGAAGAAGGAAAAATGTATATAGTTTATGTACACTACATTTGTTTACTTTTGTTTGTAAAGATCATGAAGCTTATGTTAGCCATTTGTAAAAGAAAAGGAGAACTATGTAACAAGCCTCTAAGGCTGGAAATTATTTCGTTGTTCCATTACCTTAGAAGAAGTCTTTAACCACTAAAAGTTGTATTCTTAAGTATGTAATAGAAATGATTCTTGATAGCTTTTTAGAAAGAAATGTATATATTAAAAAAAAAAAATCAGAATGTTGGTTAGAGTTATCTATTATCTCTCTAATGTTTTACTCCTTGAATTCTCAAATACAAAGACATAGGGTTTAAATGAAAATATATAGAAGAAAAATATGCTTCGTTTCAAATGTTTGCATTCCTTCTTGCATGGAGAAATCTAAAAATGAAATATAATACTGTCATTTATATATTACTTTCAACCCTTTGTATTGCA